>JACCGJ010022261.1:0-46071 GCA_013407085.1 Atriophallophorus winterbourni
TTTGATATACGCATTTTGAATGGCCCAACCGTTTTCGTTTGAATAGTTGCATTGCACCATTGCGGAATATCCCATATTTAAGTTGCCCACCAAGAGTGTCTATCCCAAAAATTGTTGAATATGTGCCGTGGGTTTTGAAAAAATGAATCAATATATATGTATTATATTTCAAGTAATATTGTATTTTTCGATTATATTGCATGGTGTATATGCTCATCTAAGAAATAAGCATATGAGAACGTTTAATTCTGATTATAAAAATATGGTAATTCGAGTAAAATAACATAGCATGATTTAAAAGAAAAACAATTTTTTCAAACATTCAATCACACGCATATGCAGTAGGTTGTTCTAAGAACTTTGTATCCAACTTCCGTGTAAGTGTGGCCATGAAGTTCTTTGCAAAGTTTCATTCGATCAACTTAATCTTAATGAGCCTACTCGGTGACTTTAAAGTAGAATACAATGATTAAATGACCATTGTAGATAACACATTAATTTGAAACTAAGAATCCGATCAGATTAAAATATAACAATTAAAAATGTGCCAACTAAATATTAAACAGAGAAAACAATAAACATGTGTTGATGATGTATACCTTATAATAGACCTCTTTTACGAGTGGTCACATTATGAAGCCAACCATGATTTATTGGAGCAAGCCTTTATTATTCTAAGGCAAGCAGGGCATTTCGTAATTTGGTTCACGACTGGTGTCAGAATGGACTATCTCTGTCATTCAAATGTAGAGCCACACTTTAAGCTGTATTATTCTGTTTGCGAAAGTTCGACCATGCGTGAATAGCACATTAAGCTTCTCGCAGTTTTTGAAAAGCGATATCACCGCAGAATTTTGGTGAGTTAGCATTCACAATGATGCTCATCGAAAAAATACTTTTAGTTAATGTAGCGAAGCATATCAACACGAATAGGTTACGCTGGTTAGGATAGGTTTTACGGATTCCGTACCACCGACTTCCGAAACGGATTGTTTTTGAGACGCCACATCCCGATTGTCATCAATCTCCTGTTGGCCAAACGGTCACATCTCACGATCAGCTTGAAACCCTTAATAATATCCTCGTCAACCCGCATTTCGTTTCTTATGCTAAGATTCGTGAGAGCAGATGTCGCAGTGAATAATTATTCTCCAGATTATGTCCAGAAACAGTGTTTTGTTGCAATCTAACATTGAGCATTCGCCTAAACATGTATGCTGTTATTACGCATGTCAGTAAAAGTCGCAAGAACACTGTTATGTTAATATTACTATCCTCGTTCACGAAAGTTTAATCAAAGCTTGAATTTCTAGGTTCGGATAATAAAACTAAATCTACACAATTTTGCACAACAACAGATACAGAGCGACCACCTATTGGTAATCAAAATCTTGCATCCGGAAATAAATCCTCTAAAAAAGGTTCCGAAATAACAATGACCATAATAAAAACGAAAACATTTAAATGGATTTAACCATTCTGCATTTTCGATTGCATATACATATAGCATACATACATACATTGCAAACATTGCATACTTACACATATACACGCCATCATGTGCTCGGAATCTGTTGAGGTTTTCGCTCCTAAATTCGATGAATATATGACGACTGGCCCTATTGTTATTTGGAAGATTATATATTTTTACTTGATATGCCTTATTATCCTATAGGTATTGTTCAGCTTTCTGTTTTTGCACAATGAATTATTGTGTTTCAATTTATGGGTTCGAAAGCGTTGGTCCTACGTTTTGAGTGGTTTGTGCACAATTTTCTATAAAATCCCTGTCTATCTAAGTCCTACCCGTCCGGATCTCTTTAGATTTCATGGGGCTGATACTGATGGTGTGAGAAATGTTTAGATTTCATTAGACTGGGCAGCCCAGTCGATGATGTGCCATTTAGCAACAGTGTACTTTCATCATTAGGTGCATGGGGTTTAGGAATCAACCGATCAGCATACTGCATTATTCCGCACCGGCGAAACGAATTACAAAACAGCAAAGGTCAGTTCTGACACTGTGAACTTTGAGTGTTGATGCTTCCAGGATTTGATGACAAGATCTCGAATATCAGAGGCGTAAGAAAAGCAGCTGTGATTAGCATTGAGCTAGAAAGGCTGAATGTGTACGTGGTTTTACTGCAATGAATGAGATTACAAGACACTGGTATACTAACAAAACGTGATTAAACATTTTTTTGAAAGGAAAGGGTTCTGATGTGCCTGAAGTTGGATTTTCTGTGCGAAACAGCCGAGTGAAAGCTGCAAAACCGAGCAGCTACCAGAGCGAACGGATTTGGACTCTAAATACGAAATGCATTACTGGTACTATTACGTTGCTCGACGTTTATGCACCGACGCTCTGTGCGACGCGTGCTGAAAAAGACGCTTTTTATCATAACCTCACAATAGTCCTCTAAAACGTGCTACAAATAAAATGTGTAGTGGTATTGGGTGATTTTCATTCCAGAGTTGGTGCAGATTTCGGGTCTAGGCAAAACTGTCTTGGAATTTTCGGTGTAGGTAAAACCAATGAAAATAGACAACGCCTTTTATAATTGTGCACACAGTTCAGTCTTTGTTTCAGTAACACTTTCTTTCTAACAAAACCACAGCATAAGTTCTCTTGTAAACATCCTCACCCTAAGCATTGGCATCAGCTTGATCTTCCTCTTGTTAGTCGCACTAATATATGGAGCGTAATTCTCGCCAGATAATATCAAAGCGCAGACTGAAGCATTCGACACCAGATTTCACCGCACCAAATTGTCTGGTAAGCCTAGGATAGACGTCACTCACATGTGCGAAACTAATATAACTGAAGGATTTACAAAAGCTTTCACACCCGAGATCAACGAGACATCATAATTTGAATCGGCTTCAGATAAGTATGAAACAATAAAAAGCTGCATATGCCGAAACGCACTTTCCGCTTACGGTCCAAAGAAAACTCGAACGAGCGACTGGTTCGAAGAAAAAGCTTCTGCAAGACTGTTGTGTTATAGGAGAAATATTGAACATTCTTGATGGCCAAAGGTATGCCACCAGATGAAAACTTACGACTTGTAAGAGCAGATCGAAATAAGTTTTAAAAGATTGCAAGACGAAATTCAAATGACTATTGGGATGTATTTATACTCGTTATTCACAAATCTGCGGAAACCAGAAATATTCACAGTATGTTTGACAGGATATATAGAGCCATTGGTCCAAACCAACTTAATACAGCTCCATTAAGTGTGTATCTGGCGACCAGATTGTCGACAAACCTTAGCAGATGGAAATATAGCTAGATCATTTCTCCTTTATCTACTCTAAGGACAGTACGGTTTAAGCGCATGTACTTTAAAATGGTGAGCGGCTGCCAACCATTTAACATGGAGATACTCCCTCTAACCTTGATAGGGCAATCGACCGCTAAGCGTATGAAAAACCCTTGGTGACGACAGAATGAAATGCTGAAGAGCAGCATTTGCAGAAACTGTAAAACATTTGCTTCCAAGGTGCTGGCAGGCGAAGTGCGTCCACAAAAGATGCCATACACAAAAATCACCACGCTATTTAAGAATAAAGGTAAGAGAGTTGACTGCAACAATTATAGAGGAATCTCCTTTCTGAATTTCTCAACCAAATGGTTGACTAAATTCTTACAGATCCGGCTACACACTTTAGCTTATTGATTTTACTCCGAATCTCAATGTGGCTTTGCAGAGGAAGGTCAACCGTTCGCATGATCTCCTATTTATGACAACTTGAGGAAAATTAGAGGGAAAAACGAATGATATTATACGCTAATGTAATGGAAAATGTTTGTGACAGATCGGGGAATCATAATCATGAAAAAATAAAGTTTGTAATGAATCTGTGAGAGTAGTTTATGGGTAACGTTTCGCTTCTGACACAGAAGCTTCGTCAGACCAAGGGTGTCAGTACGAACAGGGATCAAGCTTGACAATCGATTGGAATATGTTTGGGACCGATCGTGTATTCATAATGCAAAGAAATTTGAGTGGAATCGGTTAGAATAGGGATCAAGCTTAAATTGCATTCACCTGACCAATCATACGCTTGTTAAGAACTACACAGTCCATTGTGGATTCTGCGCTCGTTAAGAAGGACAGACGCGTTCAATATCAACTGACGCACCCCCACCCCTACGTGTCGTATAATCCCTTAGTTGTTCTAGTCTTGGCAGGTGTGAATGACATCTGCTGACAGATTAGCGCGATTGCGTAATCGGTGCGCACACTAGGGGTTACGCACGTTAATGTTTATCCGCTGCAGGACCGGACGCCATGCTTTCGCTGGCATGCTCAATACATCAACGTCTTATATTTTCACATGGATAAGGGATCTCCGATCATAATTATCAATCATCACTTTATGCACATGAATGTGTGGTTGTCTTTAATCCAATAAAGTTTACTCATGGAGACATTTTCCATGATTAGAGAAACCTACAAGTCAGTGGATGTTGAGTATAAGTGTTTAACTTTCTTGTGAACATAAGAGCACACCTGCCAAAAGAAAACTGAATTGAATATGTACGTGTGCATGCATGAACAATACGTATTCATTCGTTCAAAATGGATTTATTACGTTAGGTATGTGGAATTATCATCAATCGTTGAGATCTTCTACAATCTATTTAAACTTTTCTGTGGTTAATTGGAGTGTGGGGCCTGAGAATTAACCTTACTGACGTAAACATTATTGTCAAGTATCTAAAAGATCGTTTAAAGTAAAACCAGAAGATGTGCTCTGCATTCCCGTCCGATTCATCTCGTTATCAAACGACGTTATGATTCCAAACGCCGTGTTTTAAATCGCTCTATATTCCGCCGAACCTTATTAATCGAAAGAGAAAATTTAACATTCGGCGTTTTGTGAAAAAGGCCCTATGATTGAATAACCATATTGGCATTTATTCCATCACACATATATACGACTAGTTTCGCGTTGTTTGAATATTTTAAGTAGTGCGGATCACGATCTACATGCATTCTATTAGTGTATAATTAGTTGACATATTCTAAAATGTTTCGCCAAAGTTGGATAAGTTTGGAACGAGAAATATGCTCCAACAAAAGTTTCAAATTTATTTTTGTTACAATTGAAATCTACGTACTTGCCACACAATTTTTTATTCATAACGCACAGCGAATGTTATGATAGAAAGCAAATTACTCGAATTATCGGAACCAGGAGCTGAGTCCAAATATGTTGAGAACTGGGTCGAATCCAGTTCTTATTATTTATTAATGATCAACGTTAACTATTACGATAAACAAATTTTGTCATCGCCAATGAACTAAAAAATAAATGAATTTGCACTGTTGTGATAATTTTCTAGTTTCACGAACTGACCTGTATAAGCTGATAGTTTAACCGATACAAAACAAGCTCTCTTGGAATTTCCTTAAGCGTAACCTCTGACAACTAGAAAGACAATTTAGGTTTATATACGCAATAGCCTGTCATGCGCTATCGCGAAATACATTTGTATGTAGGTTTGCTGTAATTTGAAGAACTGTTCACACTTCGGAGCAGTCTTTATCCATGGAAGCAGCAGAATCGGCTTACTCTAAGTAATTAACAGACGTTTCTTGCCAAACTCCAAATTAGGTTTCTTTGTTAGGGCATTACATAGTGTAATCACATTACATCCTGGTAATAATAATACTGAATTTAGACTTGCTGATTGGAGAGACAGCTTTACTTTTCAGAATACATGTTTCAATTGTGTCTGTAACAGAATATGATAAGGACTTACGGTCTATTTTCAGCGTAGTCTTGTTCGCGATGGCTGTTCCAAATGGACCCGTCACACTGCATACATAATCACCTTCTTCCAACGGCTTATTTCCAGGACATGTGTAGACATACGTATTAGTCCCTGATGGATGCGTTTGAGGTGGAACGGAATTCGGAATAAATGGCAAATTATTCAGTTGAATCCAACCTTGTGTAAGTGAACTGCACTAGCGCACTAGCGGCAAAAGAAATATGAAAGCTCTTGGCATTGATTTGGCGAGTTGGGAAGAACTTGTTCTTGACCGCTCACATTAGAGGCTTTGTGTAGAGCCTCGTCTGCAAGCTGGGGATGAGCAGATACAGCTGTTGGCTGCTGAACGCAAATCACGCCGCCGGCTTGCAACTGATGCAATACAATCGAGTTCTGACTATCGTTGCCAGCGCTACAGGAGACATTATTCCTCCCGAATCGGACTGTTTAGTCATTCAAAAAGCTGTAGAACATGAAAATTCATGCGATTGTGATGTACATCCATGGTCGACATCGACCGAAGGAGGCCAACAACAACAATTGGCTTATGTTTTTAAACGAATCCATTTGAAAACCTTGTCATAACGAGACAATATTAGCGTCAATACATCCTTTTGGAGCGGGGCCTTTGAATCGCCGTGCTCAAAATTAATGTTTTCATTGCATGTTTTATTTTTGTCATCACACGAAAGCTTTTGTTTTTCAAACGTTGTAACATTTTGTGAAAATGTAAAAATCAAATGACGTTTGATGCCCCGCGACTCTTTAACTTGCGCAATATTTTTATTTTTTTGAAGGATGGGGAATTTGCTGCGCCGGTCGACTAATGCAAAGAAAACTCATACCTGCGCTGCAGACGACACCGCAAACTGTGGGATTTTGAATTGACAGCAATCTTCCTCAATTTTTCCCATCCAATTTTTTTACGTCCCCCCCTTTATTCGTGTTGAAATTCTGTGTTTTTTTGATTAAGCTGAACATTCGTTTTACGAATACAGTGTGTTTTCTTCTTCTTCTTCTTTCGTCTTCCTTTTTCCTCCCTCAGAGTATTAACCGACAGTGACGAAAATGTGCCAACCAAAATAGGAAAATCTCTTCTTTTTAGAATCACCAATACTTCCATGCAAGAGTTGACCGAGATTTAAAGATGCGATATCCTAAAATAGAGATAATTAGGTCCATCAGTATCAAATCTTTGTAAAATAAAAGCCGTTTTGGTTTTACTATTATTTTTTGCCAAATTTCATGTTTATCGAACAACAGAACAGGACTAGGTTTATCCAATCCATGAGGTGTGTTCGCAGAGTCATTCATTTGATTTTTTTAATTCCCCATCCAGACTTTGTGTAACAATCATAACAATGTTTTAGTGTTTGATACAACTGAATGGTCAGTCGTTCAGACAAGAATGCACGTAAGAAATAAAAGGGTTTAAAATACCAAGAATTCTTGCCAGCCGGTAGCGCAATTCCATGATAAATCGGGCAATAAGAATTTCACAAACCAGCTTTCTAATCTATGTATTACATTCCGGCGTTGTTGTTGTTGTTGGTCTTCTCCGGTTGACATTGGTCATGGAAGTACATCACAAGGGTATGATAGTTTCATGTTCGACAGCGTTTCGGATGACTAAACAGTCAGCATCGGGAGAAAATTCTCTCCTACAGAGACCGTCAGTAATCGGTAGAACGATGGTTGCACGCTAACGGCGTGAGCTTTGATTAACAGCGAAGAGCAGTAGCTACTCTACCCTGGCATGGTGATGACTCATAGCATAGTTCCTCCAAAGTGAGCAAGTTGTTTGCAACTTGTACGGTCAATGTCAGGAGCTTTCATGTCACTATTACAAACGACCTTGTAACGCAAGCACGATCTGCCCAACGGTCGACATCGTAATTTCAATTCACCATAGTGTTGCCGTTGGTCGATGTCGACCATGGATGTACATTACAATCGCATGATTTTTTTCATGCTCCGCAGCTTTTCGAACGACTAAACAGTCCGATTCGGGATGGTAGGCAGAACTCGGTAGATAAGCGCCAGTCGCACGCCGGTGGCGTGATCTGCGTTCAGCAGCATCATCATCATCAAAGACAGCAATACACCGGTAGCACGTACCGAATGCTAAACTGCCATACAACCATGAAAAAGTAAAATCCTGAAAGATGGGAAGGGTGGGACTTAAATTGCTACGGCTTCTATAGAAGAGTAAGCACAAACAAACTGGGAAGAGGTGCCTACACCTCGAATAGAACATGCATTCAAACAAGTTTCGTGAACGAGTAGAGCAACATCAGCACGGCAGCTTCCTTGCGGCTTTCACTGTCATGCATCATAACAAGCTTTTCTCGTCACCCCGCTTGACAACATACAAGGTTATGCAAACACTCCAAGAAGATGCTTAGTGCAAGACCGCCATTGAACACGGTTTCGGGACATATCCTGAAGCGTAACTAACCATTGCGATATATGATCACGGGGACACCAGCCTGGAAGACGCGCTGTGCCTACTTTGGAAAGGTTACTAGTAAGAATTTTTAGCTGCCTATGCCATGTGACGGTTTGGCCACCCTGAGATTTACGCCAATCAGGATGTGGCGTCGCAAAAAGAATCTGTTTCGGAAGTCGGTGGTCCGGCATTCGTAAAACGTGACCCAACCAGCGTAACCTATGCAGGTTGATCTGCTTCTCTATATCGACATTACTACCAAACAACTTATTTCGGAGAGCATCGGTGCGCATACGATTGTGACAGCTAACTCCTAGAATGCTGCGGAGACACCGGTTGTCAAATACTTGGAGACGCTGAATGTGTGCTTTACGTAAGGTCCAGGTTTCGCACCCATACAGTAACACAGCCCGCACTGTCGCTTTATAGACTCTACCCTTGAGTAGCAGAGACAGTCCTTTCTGACGCCAGAAGTGACCTAGGTTGCGGAATGCTACGGTCGCTTTAGAAATGCGTGCCGAGACCTCGTTATCTAACGATGCAGAATTATTGATACAACTACCGAGATACGTAAAACGATCAACAATTTCAAGCGCCTGATTGTCAAGTAATAAAGCCTTGTTCGATAAGTCGATGTCCTGCAGAAGAACACTGCACTTAGAAGGCGCAAAACGCATTCCAAATGCGGGCACAATACTAGATAGCTTGTTCAGTATTGCCTGTGCATCTGTGTATGAGTCGAAGAGCAGAACTATGTCATCAGCATAATCCAAGTCGAGAAGCTTGACGCCTGGCATAATGTGAACTCCGAAGGCTGGAGCCCCGTCGCTGCATAATTCCATGATAGCATCAATTACGAAATTGAACAAAAACGGAGAAATCGGACATCCTTGTCGGACGCCACTTGTAGTGTTGAATTTGGGAGAAAGTTCGTTGTAAACCTTGACGCATCCGGATGTATGAGCATAAAGTGCGCGTAGTATGTTGACATACTTATGCGGAACGCCTTTGCACAGCAAGGTGTTAAACAGGACATTTCGATCGACTGAATCAAATGCTCCTTTGAAGTCTAAAAAGATGGCTATTGTCGGCTGTCGGTAGGTGCGCCTCCCCATAGTGTAGATCATTTGGAATACAAACATGTCATACATCCATTCCGTGCACATCACCAACCGGTTCTGTCGTATTATTCATAGATTTATTCATAGATTATATGCAGGTAAAAAGCTATGCTTTACAAGACCCACAAAAATGTACATCGGGTCGGATGGTAAAAAATATCAAAATATTGTTAGATTATTGTCAAACATAAAAAACATACTTTTCCATGTGAATATCTAGTGATTTTTTGAAAACTTCAACAGTTCCAGATTGTACCACATGAGTAGGTAAACTGTTCCACAATTGCACATTGCGAACGGAAAATGCATATTTGCGGCAGTTCAACCTGCTATGCTGTTGGTAAAGTTTTAATTGGTGACCTCGCAGATGTGTGTTATGGGAAAGATGAAACAAATGACCGCAAGGATGATTTGTTTGATTAAGCACTGTCCACATGAATATTAGTGCTCCTCGTTTCCGTCTGTATTCAGCCGAATGCAAATTCAATAACTTAAGTCGCGTTTCGTATGGATAATTTGATAGTCCCAGGACGAGTTTTGTCGCTCTGCGCTGTGGAGTTTCTAATAGCAGAATATCTTTTTTCAACCAAGGATCCCATGCCGGTATAGCATATTCAACATGAGGACGGCTGTACGTTGAAATCAATTTGCAGGCAATATTGGGGTCAAACGAACCTAGGACTCTTTTAAGGAGACCCAAGTTGTTTTCAGCTTTGCAGGCAGCCAGTCGACATTGCATTGAGTTTCAGGTTGAACACACACCGTCGATCACTGCATTAGCCATTCAAATCTATATCTTAAGCATTTGAATGAAGAGCATTCTGTGATCATGTATTTAAACGCCGTGGTTTTTCATTAGAAATTTGATTAATAGCGGTTCCGAAGTACCACGGTACGGTCCTTCTTGAACAGAAATGTTACACGCGGGTACAGGCTACATATTTAAACAATGTTTCTGGTCAGTAGACAATGAAATCCTATTAGACGCATTCAGAACGATACCGATGTTACACAAGTGGTCTGCGAATGGCGGAAATCGCCTAATAGTGGAAGAGGACTTGATAGTTTTAAAAAAATTGAGTGTTCTACACTTTTCAGTCAATCCATGCAGAAAACAAGTCAATCATTGAAGACGCACCGACGTCGTCTACACCAGTAAGCATAAATAACGGAGCAAGCGAAACTGCGGTCAAAGCACATGTGGTTAATAAATTCTCCCAAAAGCTTTATGGGATTGCTAGAAGCGTCTACCAAACATAGGTTAGACATTTTTAAATGTGACCAGTTTTCCAACACTCAGAATTACCGATTTTCTGGCTGGAGTGCACTAGGCGCATTGCAAAATGAAACCTTTGGAGAATCATTTTCAAAATCCGACACAGTGTAGAACATTCTATGCAGGTGAACAAGTCCAATATTTCGAACGCCAACCTCATGAAAAAACGTTCTTGCGCAAGTCTCTGAACTTTCGTAGCTTGGAAATACATATCTCGCACGATATTGAAAACATCCCGAGCATAGTCGGTACATCATCAAGGAAAATATTTAATATCCGTTCAGCTGGAATTGATAGCACGTATTCTAATATTGTGTGTGTACCATATCATACGAGGTAGAATTTCCGGTTTACAGACACTTAATCCCCAGTTGATAACTTCTGACGAATGCAGAATACATTTAAATGAATTTATTTAGCAGGAGAGATATGCAATTGATTTTAAGAATGTCAATCTTTCCGTAGTTGAGTAATCACTGAATTGCTTGAGATGTCTTGGCGCATATATCAGCATACTTCTTTTTCTGTTTGATATGAAGCCTAGCACTTGCTTGAAGAACTGAGGCCGTATGCTGTCGGCAATCCTTTCGCAAACCATTAAGAAATGTCCACATGGTGGGATGTTGGAACATCAAACATGTCGTCACTTGGAAGGAACGAAAGAGTGCATGTTGGGTCTTTCCATCTTATACTGTTTTGATGACTGTTGAGTGTCCGCAAGATAGCACATTTTTGGGGTAATGTCATTAGAATGCCTAATCACAGACCGAATGTGACCGACGTCCGTGATGCAGAGGGGGTTACATTAATTTCTAACATTTTTTCCTTCATTTTAGTCACCACATTCTTCGCCAAAACTTTTTCTTTGTTGCACGAAGTGCGAAATTACGTACGATATCATCGTTAGATGTAACTAATCTCGCTCTACACTTGTGTGTGACAAACTTACTACATCTCCAATTAATATTGCCATTATTTGATAGTTTCTCGAGCCAAAACTCGTTTCCCATGTAAATTAATGTCCTTCGACCTTTGCTACGTGTACCATATTGAAGAGTCATTGCACAAATTTTAAATATCTTCTTATCTGAAAAATTATCTTCAATACCTTCCCTGGGGATTAAATGTCGGGGATTAAGTGTCTGACGATTAAGTAAACGGCCACCAGAATTTCCCTTGACTGATCTGTTCAAAATAATGGCAAAACGATTGCAAGTGGAAGCAGCAACTATACAAATTAATTATTGATTCATAGCTCTAATGTGTGGTTGTAATCGCTTCAAGCTGTTGCTCTGCGAAACCACTTCAAACGTGACCTCATATACATATCCTCTGATTGTGTACGGCACTTTGCCTGGATCAGGCTTGTGCCTTCATACCATCAATATCCAAAGTGATTCAAAGTGATTCAAAGTTGTAATGGTCTAAAAAGCATTTAGCTTAACAATAACCATAGGATGGAGTTATGAGGTATATACAATAAAAAAGAAGAAGAACAGGGAAACTCATGTAGTGTAAATCGTATCAAAGTTTGGGTTGTCTCTCGAGTATTTGTCCAAATTAGCTTTAAAAATATCCAGGTTGGCTGAGTGTGTAACAGTGGAGGGGAGGGTGTTCCATGTGAAACTTACACGTACAGCATACGAATATCTTCGACACTTCAGTCTTGAAGTGGGAATAAGCACTGTAAGTTCATGTTTCCGACTGAAACGGGGTGGCGCGCGTGTGAAAAGTTTGGACAAGGGATGGTTAGGGACGTGCATTATGTTGTACATTAGTATGAGGTCACCTCTTAGTCGACAACAACGAAATTCTAAAAGATTGAGACTTCTCAAACTTTCTTCATATGGTTTAGAAGCTAGTCCGGGTACAAGCTTTGCGGTTCGGTGGTAAATACGCTGCAGAAGATTGATGTCTTTCTGAACCCAGGGTGACCAAGCCTGAACAGCGTACTCCATCGCTGGTCTCAGATAGGTTTTCATGATACGGGGCACCGACTGATTGGAGAATCTGCCGAGAATTCGTCTCAATAACGCCAATACTTGTGACGCCTTTTTGTAAGCCGCTTTGCACTGCAATGAAGTCTTCAGACTTGAACTGGTCCAAACACCTGTTCAAACGTCATTCGAAGTGATGTGTTGCTCACTTACCCCGAAATTACACTCCACTACCGGTTTCTGGTTGTTTGCCGTCATCAGGTGGAGACAGTAAGATCACGTTCAGTTAGCCTTGAAACAGTGGATTAATGGTAAACAAGGTTATACTTGTATACCAACTGTTATATAGGGTTCGTACAACGAACCACGATGTTGAGACACAGAATGACAAAGTGATTCTTGGCCAAGCACTCAAGTCGTTTATGGATGACCAAAGCAATGTGTTGCTCACATCCACCGAAATTACACTCCACTACCGGATTCTGGCTGTTCGAACGTCATTTGTCTTCTTTACAGAGGTTTCGAGGGAAATCGATCAAGCAATGAACACGTGACCTCCGTGTAAGATACCCATTGGATGATTGCGTCCTTGAGATCAACTCGTGCAACGTGAATCGCGTTCACCCACGAATCCCACAACATAAAGGAGGACGCCTATTCGTCAAACGCAAAAACATCCATCTTATATATAGGCAAATCACCACACCGCTAGTCTGTCGTGAAAGGAATCATAGCGGGTGGATATTTTGATCTGATTTATCGCTCGTACCAACCGCTTCAGTTCAACCTTCATCAATTGCGCTTCTGTAATAGTCGCTGCCAAATTGCATATCGTTCGATAGTGTCTGGTGCTGTCTATTTCTCATCCTTCCGAAGAGGTGGTCACCAATTGATCAAAACGCGTTTGCTACGCACTTGACAATTGATTTCGTGCCAATTGATGCCATTCATGTTCTAACTAATTCAACCGAGCTTGAGTATTTGGATATCTCACATGATGTCATTGGTTGAACCGTCCTGATGCGACATTTCCATAACCCGAAGTATACCGCTGGGGTCACGATTGCGTCTTGCTACTGTGTTGTGTCGAAAGATGGTGCACGGTTGTTGTTGGCCTCCTTCTGTCGATGTCGACCATGAATGTACATTACAATCGCATGAATTTTCATCTTTTACAGATTCTCGGATTACTAAACAGTCCTATTCCGGAGGAACAATCTCTCCCGCAGCGCATGCAGCGATAAGCAGAACTCGGTTGTAGATCGTCAGTTGCACGCCGGCGGCGTGATCTGCGTTCAGCAGATAGAAGCTGTATCTACTCCTTCACAGCATGTAAACGACGCTATACACAATGGCTCCAATGTGAGCGGTCGAGAGAAAGTTCTTGCCAACTCGCGGGGTCAATGCCAAGAGCTTTCATATTCCTTTCGCATTCATCTTTGGTCCACTTCCTAATTGCAACTAGAGTAGATCTTTCGGAATACGACCATTTTCCGTTCTGTAGACATGAATAAACGCCACCGCAGGCGGCGCTGTCGCAATAGGGTGAACATGCTCTGTAGACCAGCTTTTGAAAGCATCGCGTGACTGAAACGCATCGCTAATGAACCGCACACCTCAACATAATGATATACACTGACCCCGATACGATTAATTGAGGCTGTCTCAGAGAGAATACCGTGTCCACGGTAGATATTCCTTTGTGGAAGCAATTGTGAGAAAAAAAATACCTAAGACATTCAACCTAGAAATTTTTCGGAAGAATGGCAGTCATATTTATCACCCATTTTCTTCTTGGCAAATATCAAATGTTGTCGGACAGACTGGTCCTGCCAACGTTAAAGAAGTAACCAACGAAATAGCTGTATTAATGGTGTTCTAGAATACGAGATAATCGCAAGTGGAATACTGTTGTTGTCTGAAGATTTTGGCCGCGCGAATTGGTCGACTGTTCTATTGAGATACTGAAGATTAGGCGAAATATGGATACGTACAATGGTTGACAAACGCCTAACAGCTTCAAGGGCAAGAGTAGACATAACAGAATCGGTCGGCCCATCTTTGTTTTTGTTAAACCCACAGTTGTGTTATTACCAGATAAATACTTGATGGGAGGTATGTTAAACTGACCGGAGCAAATCGCCCCATGACAGTTACCAGCATCAGCAGTTTTTAGACCATGTAGACAAACTTCAGTTTAAGTCCCAAGTGTACGTTGCCTAGCAGTCTGCTTGATATTATTCTTACCTGCTTCAAGGAGACACATGATTTTATCGGTTGCCGGTCGCGTACACCTTAAGTAATGCTGATAGATAACCGTTCAGGACATGAGTCATTATAGAAGCTTTGGATTCAGGGCTCGTCGAATTTTAGACGGAAAAAATAAACACGGTCTCGCGTGTACCGGTTTTGATTGACTCCTCGTTTTTAGAGGCTTAACAGGTTTGCATCACTTTGCTGACCTCGGTTTTGTAAGCTTGCTAAACACACATACGACCTCGGCTAACTCGTCCATTTGTCGTGGTGAATCCTGGTCCATTAAATCTTGTTTTACACGCACCAATCAGCCGCGTTTCTCACAGTCTGTGATCTGATAGCTTCCTATGAGACAGCCAGATCTTCATTTGACCACATGTTCGAGGACACGTTTTGTGGACGCTGAGTCTGTTTTTCGGAGGTCGTGGCCCAACCAATACAGTTTTGGTCGTTGCATGTGAACAGAAAGCATGAGTATTCGGTTACATCCCGTCAGAACGGCAGCATTAGATAACTCGTCAGTATATCAGACTTTTACTTTTGTGCGACTCTCTCCTCCTGGAGGATGAGTCAGCTTTCATGAAGATTCTTGGGAATTGGGGTACAAAGCGACGTCCCCAACACCACTCGGCGTTTGTTCGAGTCAGCTTCTTTAGCCATTGCACAACCAAGTGCGACATGCAAGGCAGCAGGGAGTTGCCAGAAAGAGATGGTTTGCACCAACTGACCGCCTACCAGACTGTGTTTCAGATTTTTTCTCAGGGTTTTCTCTTGAAGCCTTTCCCGCGATCGGGTATCCCGCAAGGCAGCGGAGGTTCAATAACCTGGAGCAGAGTCTCGTGGTGCACACCACCTCTTTCTGTATATATGCATATATTTATCAGACGCCTAGGATTATCCAAAGGCGCCAATAGTTGAACACTTCTGAAGGTTATACATCCTGTGACCTCAGCTGCCACGTCTCACATCTATAAAATTGTATCGGGTGGATCGCTGCCTGATGGAAATGTTTCACATTTAGGCAATAATGAATACTTGCAAACTGTGAGTAGACACATTCATAAAATTAGTATAACCATTTACAAAAGGCCCAAAATTGAAAATCGAAAACTCGTCAAAAATGGAATCTATATTTCAAGAAAAATGGTTTGGAAATCACAATGAAACAAGTTTGGCCTGGTTGGATAAAGGGAATTGAAAGAGAGACAGAGGAGGGAGCGTTGTAATCCATCTTCGTGACTGCAAACAATGGAAGTTGAGAGGAATGTACAACGTGTGTTACGCAAAATAAACATATCGCAACGTTTTGGTAGAGTGATTAAAAGTTGGGGTCATCTTAGGATTCCTGAAAGGATCAATCAGCACTAGACAAACTGGCGATAGTGCTCCAATGTCCAGGATGATGTGTACTTCAGAATGATAAATGATCCTACACTGGACAACAAGAAACAGGAACGCTACGAAGTGAATTGAGAGTATCGGCTTCCCGCAAAGAAGGCACTCCACACGAGTTAAAATGTTTCCAAACGACTATAGTGGCAACCAATCTGGAAATGTATTTAAAGAATTCCAGCATCGATTTCATTATGTCAAGTTACATTACATTGCGGTTCAGACGCCTGTGTAACCTTGAATACCTTGCTGTCGAATCATGCATTTAATCACTCGTAATTTTATTTACTCAACCACATTTACACAAAAATGGTAAAAGTAAGTAAATTTATAAACGTCATGCATTTGAGCATTGGCAACAACGCGATAATATTTCAGTTTCGCAAGCTTACAAGTTGAGTGTACTGATCACGTGATTTGAGCAGATTGACAATTCATTGGCATGTGCGAAATTGATTCGCAACTGAGTGTAGTATAGGCTTATTCCCGGAATGCCGATACACAGTGCCCCTAGAGTGAGTGATCAGGAGAAAGTTATTCTTAACTCGTTGGGCAAATAAAAACAATGTTTTGTAATTCTTCCGCGGAAACCTTAGTACCGCAGTGCAGTTCTCCCAAAATTTGACTTTTGGAATTCAACTCACCATAAATTAGTTCTTTTTAGATTTGCACATTCTTAGTTCAGTACACATGACACACCGGTTTCGAGGTTGTTACGGCATAAGCTTCAAATTTTGAAAATGCTACAATTGTGTGCGTCTCATATAGCCTCACCCAACCAAGTCCAGGCCTTTGCATTTATGCGTGGAACCTGCGTGATTAGGCGAATAATCTTCTACTGATAGTAGAATTGGCGAAAGCGGCTGACTGGTTGATCAAAACCAGTTTCCTTCGAAAAAGTGGAAATCGGAAAGGAAAACCTTTATATCAACCATTAATTAATTCGTGTTTACAACATATCAAGGAATAAGATTAATCTTAGTGGCTTCCGCAGATATGTATCTACATTTGTCATGATTTTATAGCTGATGCCTCTTTGATACAACTGTCTGGAACATTGTATGCAATATTACAATGTTTTTTCCACGTGAGTTGGGGAATTGGTTCTCAATTTTGTGACGATTCATCAATAACAGTCCTTTGATATATTCACACGCGTGATCATAACGATCAATAGAGTAAGCGCTGGAGTCGAGTTTCGAACTTAATGGAGCTAATCTGCATCATATATAATCAGCATAGATGTGGATTTAAAAATATCCTTGACCAGAACGGTTCCAGCCATATGCGTTATTTTATGGGCTTCTATCTTCCGTTTGATTTATCACAATTAGACTTACGTTCAGAATTATTAAGGTGTTATTTTGAAGGAAACTAATTCCTAAATAATTCCCCCCTAGAGCAAGGACTGAGAAAGTCATGCTCGATACCATTTTACGGTGGGCACCGAGGCAGATATGGGATGTCACAATCGGCGTATGCGTGCCACCGCTGTTGGTTATCCCTACTCTCAGTGGTATTAGCGGGTTTAAATCGTTCGTAGTGCATTCGGCGTAGTCGTTGATGTGAATGCTGGGTCCGTGAGCTTTGATCTTGCGGTGGAATTTGAGGTTTGCGAAGCGGAGGAAGACAAAATTGTATTGAGGTGCTTTGGTCTCAAGATAGCCGTAGATGTCGCGTGGAATGCGTCTGTGTCACTTGACTCCAGATTTGCGAATAGTAAGGTGTCATGTTGTGAGTTAAGTGCACTGGATAGCGCCTTGACATTAACGTTGTTTTGGTTTTGGTACATGTATACCTTGGAAGGACGTTCTGTTAGAATGTGTTGAACGTGTTTCATTGCGATGTACATTGCAAATAATGCGCGCCTGAAGGTGTTGTTCCTTGATTGCGCCAGTCGTATCTTTTGGGTGTACTTGTCATACGTTACATGTTGAAATAGGTCTTCGACAAAGAGTGGAAATGCCTTTTTCATTAGCAAGTGTATGGCTTCGCTGTTCGTTGGGATGTACGTCGGTGGTTTTGGAGGACTTAGACACGTTTTGACAGCTTTGAACGCGTTGACTGACCACGTTCTCTGGAATAACTTCTAAGGACATACCCGTCCAAAATTGGTTAACGATTGCCATGTTTTTTGAAGTTTGGATTGATTTGTGGGGGCGCTCAGGAAAGATTCCTAGTTATGAGGTAGCGGAACTTCAATCGTTCTTAGTCCTCTGTGTTTGCCACATGGTATACACAAGCTAGATTTCTCGCAAACCATATGGATTGACGATGACCATGGGCTATCATAGGAACTTAGCAGTTCGAATTTTGCTTCGGTGGCTATAATGCTAGACTCGGGGTATTGAAAAAAGTTGTATTAGAGTATGCAGCGATTTACGTTGATGCCGTGCGTCCTCTGATACATACAAAAGCCGTTAGTACTCACGTGAAATAACCTACGTGTATTATGTCTTGACGGCGTTTTAGGTGACTTGTTAAGGGATTCGGGTTGGCACTCTGGATTGTCGTTTTCGGTGGCTCGAACGTCATTCCAAGCGTGCGACACGAGATATCATTGAAGTTTACAGGTTGCCATGGCGACTGCATGAATGTTTGCGTTTTTCGGAAAGCACATTAAGACGTTTTCAACAGAGGGCGCTAGCCTTTTGAGCAACGTTTTCGTACATTGCGCAGAGACAATAGTTTTACCGATAGCCGGCAGACACTTCATCCACAAGTTTCAGAAGTGCATCAGTGATGACGTTATGTTCAGCTGATTATCTCATATGGCCCAACAGCTGTGAAGGCTTCTGTTCACCTGACTTTGCAGCCTGTAGCAGTTTCTGCAGCCGTGCTCTATCATATAAGCAGAAGCGGTTCATGTCTTGAGGAGCGTCGAGTTGTTTTGGGTATAGCACGCAAATTCGATGAAAATGTAGACTATCACTGTACCAAATCGTATGCCGTGAGAGTTAATTCTAAAATTTACGAATTGAGTCAAACCACTCTTTAAAGTTGGAAGAACTATATTGTGGCAGAGTATTGTTACCAAACTTGATAGCGCCTCCGTCCTTTGACAAAATGTGAAATTTAAATTACTGAATAAATGTGATTCTCGAGAATGGTGAACGAGGTGAGGAAACTATAAATTCTCCAAACTCACAATTCTATGGGAAAACGTCATGAAAAGCGGGCTCGCCATTTTTGTGGTGATATTTACTGTATATAACCCAAAATATTATTTACGGATTCACCAGTTTGTCTTAGAAAACTGATGCGCTAAGCGTATAAATTTTATCGCGTCGGTCTCAAAAATCTGTAGTGGAAAGACGATAGCAAAGCTTGATATTCTATGTATATACTGAGAGTATAATAACATGTAAGGAAAATACGCGTGCATAAAATCTGTAAATGTATACAGACTTATTCCTTTGATGCTTCGCGTTGCGTTAAAACTAACGATGGATATATTTCTGTCGTCTTATTTTCTCACTCGTATTGCGGATGTGATATGCATCAAGAATTGTAGAAATCGCGCTTAATATCGCAGCAGATTTACACACAAAAATAGAATCGTTAAACGCATGCATTAAAAGTTACATTTGAAAAATTCCATTAACATTCAACCGGAAAGCCCAACGGTGTTGCTTAAATGAAGCTATCAAACAATGACCAAAACTTACATTTTTGTGCTGACCTGAATGAGGTTTTTGAGAAAAAACAATCAATAAAGCATCTATATGTCTCTTTTATGATTAGGTGTGGTGTGTTGGTTGAATACAGAAAGTTTTGTTGGCACACCATTCTAAGTTCATCTGACTGCTTTTTCAAACACTATTAATATCGACGATAAGCATAATGGAGCTTGAAAATTTGCGGTAAAAGAGTTGTTGACTCATCTGATTATTTTCTTAGCGTTCTCAGTTTACTTGCTGGTAGTTTCGGGGTCAAATGCCCAATCGCTGTCGGTCTATTACCCAGCTTGTAAAACACCTCAAAATCAATGGCGCTCTACACATTGTCGACTGTGTCGTTCAGAAAACCTTTAATAATAGTTGCATAGTAATCGAAAATGAACTGAGTCTTTCTATGCAGTGCAACTCCTACATTGGCTCTGGCGACACAGTGTGTGACAAAAAATGGGAAAAACTGGAATTGCCGTTAACTTAACGTTCCGATTATTTCGCTTATATGTACCATTCAGAAGGATGATGGCAGTCCAAATGCACGGTATACAGTTTCAATGTGTTCGATTCTCCGCAACAAACTTGGGTACAAACACTGGTTCATGAATTCAAAGTGCAGCGAGCAATTTCACATAAATGTTAATCACGTGCTCAAAAGCTCGCCCGATTTTATTCAGTTACTGGTATACAGCGTTTATTTTGTTCGCAATAATCATAGAGCTCCGTGAGGGTGTAATAACCACACTGCTAAGTATTAAACTATACCAAATCCGCGCCGCCTGTCAGCAAGTCGTCAATGTGCACAACTGCGCTACAAATGTTTCGGAACCGTGTATGAAAGGATCGTCTGGCAAAGAAACGCTACGGACGCGCCTACATCATATTGGGTTCGTAATGAGACAATGGATAACGGGCGATCCCTGCAAGCTACACGTTCACCACATGTGAGAAGGCTCCGGAGGCACGTTCATTCTACGTGAGACATTATTCAGCATTGAAGGAGCCAGCAACATCTGTGGTGGTCGCTTAACCGTTCTTATCATGATATCGAGTTTCCACATCGGATGCAGTGTAGGCCAACAAAACTAATTTGATCGGCAGAGGTCTTTTTCGAGTGTGTTGGAGACCTCGCACTTTAAGTTTTAGCACATCAATCATACGTCCTTTGAACTATACACAAGTTTGAACACCATTATCTGTAACGGAATAACTGTATTTGAATCTCGCTATTTTTGGAGCTCTTCATGAATGTATATCCCTTGCGCGGGTTAGAGTATAAATCTCGAACATCACTAACGTTGTCGCAAGCGATACGACCTGAGCTACCGTCCACCGTTTGACCGATCGCAAACTAGCGTACATGAATTGTTATCGAGATTGGCACATTTGAGTAGATTTGTCAGCTCAACCAGTCGTGGAATAGCTAACAACATCTGTTTTTTTGCAAAGCCGATATGATCTACATGTCGCGTCATCACATCGGATGCAGTTTTAGCTAACACCGCATAATATGTTTGTCACCGTTGGTTTTCGGGTGTGTTGGGGATCATGTTCTTCAATTGTTGACACCTAATCGGTAGCAATTGCTTTTTTAATATGTACAAGTTTGATCACGACAGTGCTAATGTTTGCGCCGAAGTGATGTTTCGCTCTCATTTGAGCTAATCAGAAGTTCACAGCTCGTGCCTCGGTTATGAATTAAAAACCCGACCGTCAGAATTTTACTCCAATGCCTTGCAACACGAGCTACTGTCCACCATTAAGACGACAGCAATTAGTCCTTCGTTAATCTTTTTCGAAGAATGCGGAAGAATGTTCCGGAGCAACCACCAGTGTTCGTGGACGGTCAACCGCTCAGTGAAGTTACAGATACAGTCTACCTTTGGAGCAAACTGACTGTAAATGGTGACTCTGAAGATAAGGTCAGGAGAAATATCGGCATGGCGAACCAAGCATTCTGCATGCAGAATTCCATTTGGAAATCTTCCGCTCTCAGCATTAACACGAAGGTCAGACTCTTCGAGAGCAACGTTCTGAGTGTTTTGCTGTATGCATCGGAATGCTGGAAGACGACCGCTGCCATTGAGCGCAGAATGAATGTGTTCACACTAAGCGCTTGACAAGGATTCTACTGATTTTTTGGCCTTACACTATATTGAATGAAGAGATCCTGCGAAAAACTGGTCTGGTGTTGGTATCTACCGCAGACAAAAGACGACGGTGGAGATGGTTCGGTACTGTCTGCAGGATGTATCGCAAACTATATGCACAAGGATTCAAGGTGCAGACCGCAACAGAAGCAATGACAGACCGGAACCAATGGCGTGGGGTTGTCTTCGACTCATGTGCCACCTGGCACGCAGAGGACTGAGTGAGAGTGAGTGAGTAATCTTTCTCGAGACTAGGAAATTTGAGTTAGCGGTTTCTGCACGACCAGTTATGAAGGAACCGAGCAACATCTGGCGTGGTAGCTCAACCGATTTCATCATAATATCAGGGCTCAACATGGGAATCAGTGTTGGCAGACACCTAGAATTTGATGCCCACGGGTCTTTTTCCCGGGTTTTGGAGAAATCATTCTTTATTTCGTTAAACACTCATCAATTATAAATCCTTTGAAATATGCAGACGTTTAATCGTCATTAGCAATAATAGAATAACTGGACTTGAGTGTCGCTACTTTTTGAAATCCTCCTCAATTTATGAGCTTCGCATCATGTTGAAGTTGAAATGACGAACATCTCTTTTGTTGTTGTTACGACCTAAGATACTGTACACTTTTGGACCGATCTTTGCCTACTGTTCATGAAGCGTTTTCGATAATTGCATAAACGTGTAGCTTTGTCTACCAGAAGAGTTGTGTATGAGCTAGCATCACCAGTTCAGTGTATGCTAACACCGACTAATTTGATGGAAACTTTTGTTTTTCGCGTAAGTTTGAGAACATGTTCTTCATTTTCTGACAAATAATCCATAAAAATTAGCTTGAAATATTCTCAAATTTGGTCCTCCCTATCATATTGTTGGCACGGGGTCGAGGCCGGCAGAGACTTCATCCACAAGTTTCAGAAGTGCATCAGTGATGACGTTATGGTCAGCTAATTATCTCATATGGCTCAACAGCTGTGAGGGCTTCTGTTCACCTAACTTTGCAGCCTGCAGCAGTTTCTGCAGCCGTGCTCTATCATATATGCAGAAGCGGTTCATGTCTTAAGGAGCGTCGAGTTGTTTTGGGTAGAGCACGCAAATTCGATGAAAATGTAGACTATCACTGTAACAAATCGTATGCCGTGAGAGTTAATTCGGAAATTTAGGAATTGAGTCAAACCACTTTTCAAAGTTGGAAGATCTAAATTGTGGCAGAGTAATGTTACCAAACTCGATAGCGCCTCCGTCCTTTGACAAAATGTGAAATTCAAATTACTGAATAAATGTGATTCTCGAAATGGTGAACGAGGTGAGGAAACTATAAATTCTCCAAACTTACAATTCTATGGAAAACAGTCATGAAAAGCGGGCTCGCCATTTTTGTGGTGGTATTTACTGTATATAACCCAAAATATTATTTACGGATTCACCTGTTTGTCTTAGAAACCTGATGTGCTATGCGTATAAATTTTATCGCGTCGGTCTCAAAAATCTGTAGTGGAAAGACGTTAGCAAAACTTGATATTCTATGTATATACTGAGAGTAAAATAGCATGTGAGGAAAATACGCGTGCATAAAATCTGTAAATATATACAGACTTATTCCTTTGATGCTTCGCGTTGCGTTAAAACTAACGACGGTTATATTTCTGTCGTCTTATTTTCTAACTCGTATTGCGGATGTGATATGCATCGAGAATTGTAGAAATCGCGCTTAATATCGCAGCAGATTTACACACAAAAATAGAATCGTTGAACGCATTCATCAAGCGTTACATTTGAAAAATTCCATTATCATTCAACCGGAAAGCCCAACGGTGTTGCTTAAATGAAGCTATCAAACAATGACCAAAACTTACATTTTTGTGCTGACCTGAATCAGGTTTTTGAGAAAAACACAATCAATAAATCATCTATATGTCTCTTTTATGATTAGGTGTGGTGTGTTGGTTGAATACAGAAAGTTTTGTTGGCACACCATTCTAAGTTCATCTGACTGCTTTTTCAAACACTATTAATATCGACGATAAGCATAATGGAGCTTGAACATTTTCGGTAAAAGAGTTGTTGGCTCATCTGATTATTTTCTCAGCGTTCCCATTTTACTTGCTAGTAATTTCGGGGTCAAATGCCCAATCGCTGTCGGTCTATTACCCATCTTGTAAAACACCTCAAAATCAATGGCGCTCTACACATTGTCGACTGTGTCGTTCAGAAAATCTTTAATAATAATTGCATCGTAATCGAAAATGAACTGAGTCTTTCTATGCAGTGCAACTCCTACACTGGCTCTGGCTACACAGTGTGTGACAAAGAACGGGAAAAACTGGAATTGCCGTTAACTTAACGATCCGATTATTTCGCTTATATGTACCATTCAGAAGGATGATGGCAGTCCAGAATGCACGGTATTCAGTATCAATTTTTTCGATTCTCCGCAACAAACTTGAGTACGAAAACTGGTACATGAATTCAATGTGCAGCGAGCAATTTCACATAAATGTTAATCACGTGCTCAAAAGCTCGCCCGATTTTATTCAGTTACAGGTATACAGCGTTTATTTTGTTCGCAATAATCATAGAGCTCCGTGAGGGTGTAATAACCACACTGCTAAGTATTAAACTATACCAAATCCGCGCCGCCTGTCAGCAAGTCGTCAATGTGCACAACTGCGCTACAAATGTTTCGGAACCGTGTATGAATGGATCGTCTGGCAAAGAAACGCTACGGACGCGCCTACATCATATTGGGTTCGTAATGAGACAATGGATAACGGGCGATCCCTGCTAGCTACACGTTCACCACATGTGAGAAGGCTCCGGGGGCACGTTCATTCTACGTGAGACATTATTCGGCTCAATTTGGGTCAGTCTTTCATGTACTTTCCCACTGTGAACACCGTCTATCAACCCATGCAGAGCAAGTGTATTCGCTGATTTCGGATTGACCGGATGCTATGATACCATGTTCCAGCCTGGGATGACTTAGCACCGCTTTGCTTATTCGAATGCTAATTCTTGATCATAATTCTCCTCTGACCAGACGTCTTCGTGGGGGGCTGCGTAAGATTTTACCAATTCTTCGGTTCACTCGTGATACGTGATGATCTTCGGTTAATTGTACAATTTTCTTCATTGTCTTGTGCGTCTTATTCTGACTTCGTGCGACGTTAATTTAGAAGCCGGTCTACTACAACACATCAATTCCACGTTTTTGAAGTAATCACACGTTTGTAATTATTATCCATAATAAAACACCGGACTTGAGTTTTAGCTCATTAGTAGTACATATTCTGTGCTGCATTCGAAATATAATACCCTGACCCTCACAATTGTAGTCATATGAATAAGGACATGTGCAACTGCCCACCGTTCCTCCTATCGTAATTAGGCTTTACTGAATCTTGTTCTAGACTTGAGCATTTCAGTAGCTGGTTCTGCCCGACCAGCATTGAAGGAGCCAGCAAAATCTGTCGTGGTCGCTTAACCGTTCTTATGATGATATCGAGTCTTCACATCGGATGCAGTATAGGCCAACAAAACTAATTTGATTGGCACAGGTCTTTTTCGACTGTGTTGGAGAACTCGCTCTTTAAGTTTTAGCACATCAATTATACGTCCCTTGAACTATACACAAGTTTGAACACCATTATCTGTAACGGAATAACTGTATTTGAATCTCGCTATTTTTGGAGCTCTTCATGAATGTATATCCCCTGCGCAGGTTGGAGTATAAATCTCGAACATCACTAACGTTGTCGCAAGCGATACGACCTGAGCTACCGTCCACCATTTGACCGATCGCAAACTAGCGTACATGAATGGTTATCGAGATTGGCACATTTGAGTAGATTTGTCAGCTCAACCAGTCGTGGAATAGCAAACAAATTCTGTTTTTTTGTAAAGCCGATATGATCTACATGCCGCGTCATCACATCGGATGCAGTTTTAGCTAACACCGCATAATATGTTTGCCACCGTTGGTTTTCGGGTGTGTTGGGGATCATGTTCTTCAATTGTTGACACCTAATCGGTAGCAATTGCTTTTTTAATATTTACAAGTTTGATCACGACAGTGCTCATGTTTGCGCCGGAGTGGTGTTTCGCTCTTATTTGAGCTAATCAGAAGTTCACAGCTCGTGACTCGGTTATGAATTAAAAACCCGACCGTCAGAATTTTACTCCAATGCCTTGCAACACGAGCTACTGTCCACCGTTAAGACGACAGCAATTAGTCCTTCGTTAATCTTTTTCGAAGAATGCGGAAGAATGTTCCGGAGCAACCACCAGTGTTCGTGGACGGTCAACCGCTCAGTGAAGTTACAGATACAGTCTATCTTTGGAGCAAACTGACTGTAAATGGTGACTCTGAAGATGAGGTCAGGAGAAATATCGGCATGGCGAACCAAGCATTCTGCATGCAGAATTCCATTCGGAAATCCTTCGCTCTCAACATTAACACGAAGATCAGACTCTTCAAGAGCAACGTTCTGAGTGTGTTGCTGTATGCACCGGAATGCTGTAGGACGACCGCTGCCATTGATCGCAGAATGAATGTGTTAACACTAAGTGCTTGACAAGGATTCTACTGATTTGATGGCCACACACTATTTTGAATGAAGAGATCCTGCGAAATACTGGTCTGGAGGTGGTATCTACCGCAGTCAAAAGACGACGGTGGAGATGGTTCGGTAGTGTCTGCAGGATGGATCGCGAACTACCTGCACAAGGATTTAAGGTGCAGACCGCAACAGAAGCAATGACAGACCGGAACCAATGGCGTGGGGTTGTCTTCGACTCATGTGCCACCCGGCACGCAGAGGACTGAGTGAGAGTGAGTGAGTAATCTTTCTCGAGACTAGGAAATTTGAGTTAGCGGTTTCTGCACGACCAGCTATGAAGGAACCAAGCAACATCTGGCGTGGTAGCTCAACCGATTTTATCATAATATCAGGGCTTCACATCGGAATCAGTGTTGGCAGACACCAAGAATTTGATGCCCACGGATCGTTTTCCCAGGTTTTGGAGAAATCATTCTTTATTTCGTTGAAAACTCATCAATTATAAATCCTTTGAAATATGCAGACGTTTAATCGTCATTAGCAATAATAGAATAACTGGGCTTGAGTGTCGCTACTTTTTGAAATCTCCCTCAATTTATAAGCTACGCATCATGTTAAAGTTGAAATCACGAACATCTCTTTTGCTGTTGTTACGACCTAAGATACTGTACACTTTTGGACCGATCTTTGTCTACTGTTCATGAAGCGTTTTCGATAATTGCATAAACGTGTAGCTTTGTCTACCAGAAGAGTTGTGTATGAGCTAGAATCACCAGTTCAGTGTACGCTAACACCGATTAATTTGATGGAAACTTTTGTTTTTCGCGTAATTTTGAGAACATGTTCTTCATTTTCTGACAAATAATCCTTAAAAATTAGCTTGAAATATCCTCAAATTTGGTCCTCGCCTATTATATTGTTGGCACGGCGTCGAGGCCGGCAGAGAATTCATCCACAAGTTTCAGAAGTGCATCAGTGATGACGTTATCGTCAGCTAATTATCTCATATGGCTCAACAGCTGTGAGGGCTTCTGTTCACCTAACTTTGCAGCCGGTAGCAGTTTCTGCAGCCGTGCTCTATCATATATGCAGAAGCGGTTCATGTCGTAAGGATCATCGAGTTGTTTTGGGTAGAGCACGCAAAGTCCATGATGATGTAGACTATCACTGTACCAAATCGTATGCCGTGAGAGTTAATTCGGAAATTTACGAATTGAGTCAAACCACTTTTCAAAGTTGGAAGATCTAAATTCTGGCAGAGTAATGTTACCAAACTCGATAGCGCCTCCGTCCTTTGACAAAATGTGAAATTTAAATTACTGAA
This sequence comes from Atriophallophorus winterbourni, assembly GCA_013407085.1. NCBI lineage: Eukaryota > Metazoa > Platyhelminthes > Trematoda > Plagiorchiida > Microphallidae > Atriophallophorus > Atriophallophorus winterbourni. Next base: position 27,925 of record JACCGJ010022261.1, read on the forward strand.
TAAATGTGATTCTCGAACATGTTGAACGAGGTGAGGAAACTATAAATTCTCCAAACTTACAATTCTATGGAAAACAGTCATGAGAAGCTGGCTCGCCATTTTTGTGGTGGTATTTACTGTATATAACCCAAAATATTATTTACGGATTCACCTGTTTGTCTTAGAAACCTGATGTGCTATGCGTATAAATTTTATCGCGTCGGTCTCAAAAATCTGTAGTGGAAAAACGTTAGCAAAGCTTGATATTCTATGTATATACTGAGAGTAAAATAGCATGTGAGGAAAATGCGCGTGCATAAAATCTGTAAATGTATACAGACTTATTCCTGTGATGCTTCGCGTTGCGTTAAAACTAACGATGGCTATATTTCTGTCGTCTTATTTTCTAACTCGTATTGCGGATGTGATATGCATCGAGAATTAGAGAAATCGCGCTTAATATCGCAGCAGATTTACACACAAAAATAGAATCGTTAAACGCATTCATTAAACGTTACATTTGAAAAATTCCATTATCATTCAACCGAAAAGCCCAACGGTGTTGCTTAAATGAAGCTATCAAACAATGACCAAAACTTACATTTTTGTGCTGACCTGAATCAGGTTTTTGAGAATAAAACAATCAATAAATCATAAATATCTCTTTTATGATTAGGTGTGGTGTGTTGGTTGAATACAGAAATTTTTGTTGGCACACCATTCTAAGTTCATCTGACTGCTTTTTCAAACACTATTAATATCGACGATAAGCCTAATGGAGATTGATAATTTTCGGTAAAAGAGTTGTTGGCTTATCTGCCTATTTTCTTAGCGTTCTCAGTTTACTTGCTAGTAATTTCAGGGTCAAATGCCCAATCGCTGTCGGTCTATTACCCATCTTGTAAAACACCTCAAAATCAATGGCGCTTTACACATTGTCGACTGTGTCGTTCAGAAAATCTTTAATAATAGTTGCATCGTAATCGAAAATGAACTGAGTCTTTCTATGCAGTGCAACTCCTACATTGGCTCTGGCGACACAGTGTGTGACAAAAAAATGAGAAAACTGGAATTGCCGTTAACTTAACGTTCCGATTATTTCGCTTATATGTACCATTCAGAAGGATGATGGCAGTCCAAATGCACGGTATACAGTTTCAATGTGTTCGATTCTCCGCAACAAACTTGGGTACAAAAACTGGTTCATGAATCCAAAGTGCAGCGAGCAATTTCACATAAATGTTAATCACGTGCTCAAAAGCTCGCCCGATTTTATTCAGTTACTGGTATACAGCGTTTATTTTGTTCGCAATAATCATAGAGCTCCGTGAGGAGGTAATAACCACACTGCTAAGTATTAAACTATACCAAATCCGCGCCGCCTGTCAGCAAGTCGTCAATGTGCACATCTGTGCTACAAATGTTTTGGAACCGTGTATGAAAGGATCGTCTGGCAAAGAAACGCTACGGATGCGCCTACATCATAATGGGTTCGTAATGAGACAATGGATAACGGGCGATCCCTGCAAGCTACACGTTCACCACATGTGAGAAGGCTCCGGGGGCACGTTCATTCTACGTGAGACATTATTCGGCTTAGTTTGGGTCAGTCTTTCATGTACTTTCCCACTGTGAACACCGTCTATCAACCCATGCAGAGCAAGTGTATTCGCTGATTTCGGATTGACTGGATGCTATGATACCATGTTTCAGCCTGGAATGACTTGGCACCGCTTAGCTTATTCGAATGCTAATTCTTGATCAGAATTCTCCTCTGACCAGACGTCTTCGTGGGGAGCAGCGTAAGATTTTTACAATTCTTCAGTTCACTCGTGATACGTGATGATCTTCGGTTAATTGTACAATTTTCTGCTACCGCGATAAATTCTTCATTGTCTTGTGCGTTCTATTCTGACTTCGTGGGACGTTAATTTAGAAGCCAGTTTACTACAACACATCAATTCCACGTTTTTGAAGTAATCACACGTTTGTAATGATAATCCATAATAAAACGCCGGACTTGAGTTTTAGCTCATTAGCAATTCATATCCTGTGCTGCGTTCGAAATATAATACCCTGACCCTAACAATTGTAGTCATATGAATTAGGACATGTGCAACTGCCCACCGTTTCTCCTATCGTAATTAGGCTTTACTGAATCTTGTTCTAGACTGGAGCATTTCAGTAGCTGGTTCTGCCCGACCAGCATTGAAGGAGCCAGCAACATCTGTGGTGGTCGCTTAACCGTTCTTATCATGATATCGAGTCTTCACATCGGATGCAATATAGACCAACAAAACTAATTTGATTGGCACAGGTCTTTTTCGAGTGTGTTGGAGAACTCGCTCTTTAAGTTTTAGCACATCAATTATACGTTCTTTAAACTATACACAAGTTTAAACATCATTATCTGTAACGGAATAACTGTATTTGAATCTCGTTATTTTTGGAGCTACCCATAAATGTATATCCCCTGCGCGGGTTAGAGTATAAATCTCGAACATCACTAACGTTGTCGCAAGCGATACGACCTGAGCTACCGTCCACCGTTTGACCGATCGCAAACTAGCGTACATGAATGTTTATCGAGATTGGCACATTTGAGCAGATTTGTCAGCTCAACCAGTCGTGTAATAGCTAATAACATTTGTTTTTTGCAAAGCCGATATGATCTACATGTCGCGTCATCACATCAGATACAGTTTTAGCTAACACCGCATAATATGTTTGCCACCGTTGGTTTTCGAATATGTTATGGATCATGTTTTTCAATTGTTCACACCTAATCGGTAGCAATTGCTTTCTTAATATTTACAAGTTTGATCACGACAGTGCTCATGTTTGCGCCGGACTGGTGTTTCGCTCTTATTTGAGCTAATCTGAAGTGCACAGCTCGTGACTCGGTTATGAATTAAAAACCCGACCGTCAGAATTTTACTCCAATGCCTTGCAACACGAGCTACTGTCCACCGTTAACACGACAGCAATTAGTCCTTCGTTAATCTTTTTCGAAGAATGCGGAAGAATGTTCCGGAGCAACCACCAGTTTTCATTGACGGTCAACCGCTCCGTGAGGTTACAGATACAGTCTACCTTTGGAGCAAACTGACTGTAAATGGTCACTCTGAAGATGAGGTCAGGAGAAATATCGGGAAGGCGAACCAAGCATTCTGCATGCAGAATTCCATTTGAAAATCCTTCGCTCTCAGCATTACCACGAAGATCAGACTCTTCAAGAGCAACGTTCTGAGTGTGTTGCTGTATGCATCGGAATGCTGGAAGACGACCGCTGCCATTGAGCGCAAAATGAATGTGTTCACACTAAGTGCTTGACAAGGATCCTACTGATTTTATCTACACACACTATTTTGAATGAAGAGATCCTGCGAAAAACTGGTCTGGAGGTGGTATCTACCGCAGTCAAAACACGACGGTGGAGATGGTTCGGTAGTGTCTGCAGGATGGATCGCGAACTACATGCACAAGGATTCACGGTGCAGACCGGAACCAATGGCGTGGGGTTGTCTTCGACTCATGTGCCACCCGACACGCAGAGGACTGAGTGAGAGTGAGTGAGTAATCTTTCTCGAGTCTAGGAAATTTGAGTTAGCGGTTTCTGCACGACCAGCAATGAAGGAACCGAGCAACATCTGGCGTAGTAACTCAACCGATTGTATCATAATACCAGGGCTTCACATCGGAATCAGTGTTGGCAGACACCAAGAATTTGATGCCCACGGGTCTTTTTCCCGGGTTTTGGAGAAATCATTCTTTATTTCGTTGAAAATTCATCAATTATAAATCCTTTGAAATATGCAGACGTTTAATCGTCATTAGCAATAATAGAATAACTGGACTTGAGTGTCGCTACTTTTTGAAATCTTTCTCAATTTATAAGCTTCGCATCATGTTAAAGTTGAAATCACGAACATCTCTTTTGTTGTTGTTACGACCTCAGATACTGTACACTTTTTGACCGATCTTTGCCTACTGTTCATGAAGCGTTTTCGATAATTGCATAAACGTGTAGCTTTGTCTACCAGCAGAGTTGTGTATGAGCTAGCATCACCAGTTCAGTGTATGCTCGAAATATTCACAAATTTGGTCCTCGCCTATCATATTGTTGGCACGGGGTCGAGGCCGGCAGACACTTCATCCACAAGTTTCAGAAGCGCATCAGTGATGACGTTATGGTCAGCTAATTATCTCTTATGGCTCAACAGCTGTGAGGGCTTCTGTTCACCTAACTTTGCAGCCTGTAGCAGTTTCTGCAGCCGTGCTCTATCATATATGCAGAAGCGGTTCATGTCCTAAGGAGCGTCGAGTTGTTTTGGGTAGAGCACGCAAATTCCATGATAATGTAGACTATCACTGTAACAAATCGTATGCCGTGAGAGTTAATTCGAAAATTTACGAATTCAGTAAACCAACTCTTTAAAGTTGGAAGAACTATATTGTGGCAGAGTATTGTTACCAAACTCGATAGCGCCTCCGTCCTTTCGACAAAATGTGAAATTTAGATTACTGAATAAATGTGATTCTCGAAAATGGTGAACGAGGTGAGGAAACTATAAATTCTCCAAACTTACAATTCTATGGGAAAACGTCATGAAAAGCGGGCTCGCCATTTTTGTGGTGGTATTTACTGTATATAACCCAAAATATTATTTACGGATTCACCAGTTTGTCTTAGAAAACTGATGCGCTAAGCGTATAAATTTTATCGCGTCGGTCTCAAAAATCTGTAGTTGAAAGACGTTAGCAAAGCTTGATATTCTATGTATATACTGAGAGTAAGGAAAAAGGAAAATACGCGTGCATAAAATTTGTAAATGTATACAGACTTATTCCTTTGATGCTTCGCGTTGCGTTAAAACTAACGATGGTTATATTTCTGTCGTCTTATTTTCTCACTCGTATTGCGGATGCGATATGCATCAAGAATTGTAGAAATCGCGCTTAATATCGCAGCAGATTTACACACAAAAATAGAATCGTTAAACGCATTCATTAAACGTTACGTTTGAAAAATTCCATTATCATTCAACCGGAAAGCCCAACGGTGTTGCTCTAATGAAGCTATCAAACAATGACCAAAACTTACATTTTTGTGCTGACCTGAATCAGGTTTTTGAGAAAAAAACAATCAATAAATCATAAATATATCTCTTTTATGATTAGGTGTGGTGTGTTGGTTGAATACAGAAAGTTTTGTTGGCACACCATTCTAAGTTCATCTGACTGCTTTTTCAAACACTATTAATATCGACGATAAGCATAATGGAGATTGATTATTTTCGGTAAAAGAGTTGTTGGCTTATCTGATTATTTTCTTAGCGTTCTCAGTTTACTTGCTAGTAATTTCGGGGTCAAATGCCCAATCGCTGTCGGTCTATTACCCATTTTGTAAAACACCTCAAAATCAATGGCGCTCTACACATTGTCGACTGTGTCGTTCAGAAAACCTTTAATAATAGTTGCATCGTAGTCGAAAATGAACTGAGTCTTTCTATGCAGTGCAACTCCTACATTGGCTCTGGCGACACAGTGTGTGACAAAAAATGGGAAAACTGGAATTGCCGTTAACTTAACGTTCCGGTTATTTCGCATATATGTACCATTCAGAAGGATGATGGCAGTCCAGAATGCACGGTATTCAGTTTCAGTGTGTTCGATTCTCCGCAATAAACTTGGGTACAAAAACTGGTTCATGAATCCAAAGTGCAGCGAGCAATTTCACATAAATGTTAATCACGTGCTCAAAAGCTCGCCCGATTTTATTCAGTTACTGGTATACAGCGTTTATTTTGTTCGCAATAATCATAGAGCTCCGTGAGGGTGTAATAACCACACTGCTAAGTATTAAACTATACCAAATCCGCGCCGCCTGTCAGCAAGTCGTCAATGTGCACAACTGCGCTACAAATGTTTCGGAACCGTGTATGAAAGGATCGTCTGGCAAAGAAACGCTACGGACGCGCCTACATCATATTGGGTTCGTAATGAGACAATGGATAACGGGCGATCCCTGCAAGCTACACGTTCACCACATGTGAGAAGGCTCCGGAGGCACGTTCATTCTACGTGAGACATTATTCAGCATTGAAGGAGCCAGCAACATCTGTGGTGGTCGCTTAACCGTTCTTATCATGATATCGAGTTTCCACATCGGATGCAGTGTAGGCCAACAAAACTAATTTGATCGGCAGAGGTCTTTTTCGAGTGTGTTGGAGACCTCGCACTTTAAGTTTTAGCACATCAATCATACGTCCTTTGAACTATACACAAGTTTGAACACCATTATCTGTAACGGAATAACTGTATTTGAATCTCGCTATTTTTGGAGCTCTTCATGAATGTATATCCCTTGCGCGGGTTAGAGTATAAATCTCGAACATCATTAACGTTGTCGCAAGCGATACGACCTGAGCTACCGTCCACCGTTTGACCGATCGCAAACTAGCGTACATGAATGGTTATCGAGATTGGCACATTTGAGTAGATTTGTCAGCTCAACCAGTCGTGGAATAGCTAACAACATCTGTTTTTTTGCAAAGCCGATATGATCTACATGTCGCGTCATCACATCGGATGCAGTTTTAGCTAACACCGCATAATATGTTTGCCACCGTTGGTTTTCGGGTGTGTTGGGGATCATGTTCTTCAATTGTTGACTCCTAATCGGTAGCAATTGCTTTTTTAATATTTACAAGTATGATCACGACAGTGCTCATGTTTGCGCCGGAGTGGTGTTTCGCTCTCATTTGAGCTAATCAGAAGTGCACAGCTCGTGCCTCGGTTATGAATTAAAAACCCGACCGTCAGAATTTTACTCCAATGCCTTGCAACACGAGCTACTGTCCACCGTTAACACGACAGCAATTAGTCCTTCGTTAATCTTTTTCGAAGAATGCGGAAGAATGTTCCGGAGCAACCACCAGTGTTCGTGGACGGTCAACCGCTCAGTGAAGTTACAGATACAGTCTATCTTTGGAGCAAACTGACTGTAAATGGTGACTCTGAAGATGAGGTCAGGAGAAATATCGGGAAGGCGAACCAAGCATTCTGCATGCAGAATTCCATTTGAAAATCCTTCGCTCTCAGCATTAACACGAAGATCAGACTCTTCAAGAGCAACCTTCTGAGTGTGTTGCTGTATGCATCGGAATGCTGGAAGACGACCGCTGCCATTGAGCGCAGAATGAATGTGTTCACACTAAGTGCTTGACAAGGATTCTACTGATTTTTTGGCCACACACTTTATTGAATGAAGAGATCCTGCGAAAAACTGGTCTGCAGGTGGTATATACCACATTCAAAAGACGATGGTGGAGATGGTTCGGTAGTGTCTGCAGGATGGATCGTGAACTACATGCACAAGGATTCACGGTGCAGACCGGAACCAATGACGTGGGGTTGTCTTCGACTCATGTGACACCCGACACGCAGAGGACTGAGTGAGAGTGAGTGAGTAATCTTCCTCGAGTCTAGGAAATTTGAGTTAGCGGTTTCTGCACGACCAGCAATGAAGGAACCGAGCAACATCTGGCGTAGTAACTCAACCGATTGTATCATAATACCAGGGCTTCACATCGGAATCAGTGTTGGCAGACACCAAGAATTTGATGCCCACGGGTCTTTTTCCCGGGTTTTGGAGAAATCATTCTTTATTTCGTTGAAAACTCATCAATTATAAATCCTTTGAAATATGCAGACGTTTAATCGCCATTAGCAATAATAGAATAACTGGACTTGAGTGTCGCTACTTTTTGAAATCTTTCTCAATTTATAAGCTTCGCATCATGTTAAAGTTGAAATCACGAACATCTCTTTTGTTGTTGTTACGACCTCAGATACTGTACACTTTTTGACCGATCTTTGCCTACTGTTCATGAAGCGTTTTCGATAATTGCATAAACGTGTAGCTTTGTCTGCCAGAAGAGTTGTGTATGAGCTAGCATCACCAGTTCAGTGTATGCTAACACCGATTAATTTGATGGGAAATTTTGTTTTTCGCGTAATTATGAGAACATTTTCTTCATTTTCTGACAAATAATCGATAAAAATTAGCTTGAAATATTCACACATTTGGTCCTCGCCTATCATATTGTTGGCACGGGGTCGAGGCCGGCAGACACTTCATCCACAAGTTTCAGAAGTGCATCAGTGATGACGTTATGGTCAGCTAATTTTCTCATATGGCTCAACAGCTGTGAGGGCTTCTGTTCACCTAACTTTGCAGCCTGTAGCAGTTTCTGCAGCCGTGCTCTATCATGTTGCAGAAGCGTTTCATATCTTAAGGAGCGTCGAGTTGTTTTGGGTATAGCACGCAAATTCGATGAAAATGTAGACTATCACTGTACCAAATCGTATGCCTTGAGAGTTAATTCGGAAATTTAGGAATTGAGTCAAACCACTTTTCAAAGTGGGAAGATCTAAATTGTGGCAGAGTAATGTTACCAAACTCGATAGAGCCTCCGTCCTTTGACAAAATGTGAAATTTAAATTACTGAATAAATGTGATTTTCGAAAATGGTGAACGAGGTGAGGAAACTATAAATTCTCCAAACTCACAATTCTATGGAAAACGTCATAAAAAGCGGGCTCGCCATTTTTGTGGTGGTATTTACTGTATATAACCCAAAATATTATTTCCGGATTCACCAGTTTGGCTTAGAAACCTGATGTGCTAGGCGTATAAATTTTATCGCGTCGGTCTCAAAAATCTGTAGTGGAAAGACGTTAGCAAAGCTTGTTATTCTATGTATATACTGAGAGTAAATTAGCATGTGAGGAAAATACGCGTGCATAAAACCTGTAAACGTATACAGACTTATTGCTTATTCGCGTTGCGTTAAAACTGTTCAAAGTGATTCAAAGTAAGTCAAAGTTGTAATGGTCTAAAAAGCATTTAGCTTAGCAATAACCATAGGATGGAGTTATGAGGTATATACAATAAAAAAGAAGAACAGGAAAACTCATGTAGTGTAAATCGTATCAAAGTTTGGGTTGTCTCTCAAGTGTTTGTCCAAATTAGCTTTAAAAATATCCAGGTTGCCAGATTTCCATTCCGCGGGAACGATACTATTTTCGAGCGAAATTTGGAATAACGTGCTGAGTGGACCACACAATGAGGATGCGCATCGTTTGCGGATAAAAGGAGTGATTCCATCTGCTCCTGGTGACTTTGCGGTATTCAAACGAAGAAATCTGAGCATGACACACTCATTGTTTATTGAGATTTCATTCAGTATTTCATCGGAAAAGTCGATCGAATGAGGCGTAAGATGCACTGATTCCTTGGGGCTAAAAACTTTGCAGTAGTAACCTGCAAGATCTTCGGTAGCCTCGAACGCAGTCGTAGTTAGACCATTTGGTGTGCGTAGTGCTGAGATTCCTGGCTTAATTTTCGATGCACGTCCGTAGTGTCTGGTTTCCAGTCAGAAATCGTTCGAAGAGCATTGTGAAGACTTCCAATATCCAGTTGTATTTTTGTTTTGTTGATGTCGTTCGTTCTCTCAGCTTGACAAACATAATCGAATAAGAGGACCAGGTGGTCGCTACAACCCAATGGATTTTCGTAGCCGAGATTTTCCTCATTCGTTAGTATTAGATCTAGGACGGATGGCATGTTACCATCTCTATATCTAGTGTTATCAATTACGTGGTTATACAACGGAATATCGAAGATCAGTTCTTGAAACGCATCGTCGAGCGAATTCGTTGAAAGAGCATTTTTCTTCATCAAGTTTGGAAGGTTGAAGTCTCCCATAAACAGGAGTGGCGTTTGAAATCTGGCAGCCAGAAGTCGAATTTTCTGGGGTAGCTCAACATTGTGCGCATCACTTGCGCTTGGAGCCCGATAAATCACGCCAACAATGCAATCATCTCCAGTAGTCAGCTTAATTGAGCATCACAGAGTATCCTGTACACGTAGGTCAATATCGTCAATTTCTCTGCAGGATAACTGTTGGTTGTAGTAAAGTGCTACGCCACCGCCGCGTCCCGCACGGTCTTGACGGAGAAGACACATTCCTTTCAATGCCAATTCATTGTCTGATAAATGAGGTTCAAACCATGTTTCGGTAATTGCAACTAAGTCCGGTGAGTGCTGTGTACATACGGTATCAAGCTCCTGTATTTTGTTTCTCAGACACTGCGCGTTTGTATAGAGACACTTTATGGTTCTATGGGTTAACAATGATGGACAATGTGAAAGACTAGTTTTAGTTCCAAGTTGTGATATTTTTGGCAAAGATTGAGGGTTGGTATGCATAAATTCAATCCGGTTCACAGTATACAGCTGAGGCGTTGAAGTCGTTTCTACTTTTCCGACTCGGCATGAGTCGGACACAGATCGTTTTTTGGAGAGCTAATTGAAATGACTTGACTTGGGCTTGTGAGTGGTATACTGTCTGCAGGATCTAGTTTATTTGTTTTCGGAGCACTCATTCTGACACCACTTGGTAGCTTGCGACTGTTTTAAGTCCATTGTGCTCGAATTAAATCAGCCATATTGCTAGTCAGGACGGTGATTTTAACCGGTCGGGGTCCATCCCCTTTGTATTTGAAGGACTTGGGTATCCTGAACGTATCTATTGCGACAGTGTCGTTTACATCGATAGTTTCGGATATAAACTTCCATTGTTGTCTATCGTGTTTTTCTGTTTGATTAGGTGCTAGATTTTCAGCACACTCAGGAACACCAAGCAGTACTAAACTTCTTAAACTTCTTGCTGATGCCGGATCGGAGGCTTTTGATTTTTTTTTCCCACCATGGGAGATCAGCGAAAATACGGATTTTTGAGCCAGCAACACTCCTTAATGAGTCTAATAGTATGTTTTCCAGGTCGTTTTCGTTCTCCAATATAACCTTGAGTAATCTCGGATCACCCTGGTGGGGTGATTTCGGGTGTCGACTCGAAGGATCAGCGAAAACCCTTAGGTTCAAAACCAAAAGTCATCGTGCAAAACACTCCCAAAGTGGACACTATAGGTATTCAATCTAAGGTAGTTGAAACGTCCAGCAACCAGCGAAAGCGCCAAACACAGAGTGTACATTCAGTCCATGGACTAAGTGTGATTTGCACCAACGTAAAGGAAACGAGTGCCACTTTACTAGGGGACAGGCTAAAGCACGATAAAGAAGAATGGAAAAGGTTGTGCAACAACATGGACTTGGAGCCAGTTGAACCACTATCATTGATACGACTAAGTCGTAAACCTACTTCTTCAAATATGGACCAGCCAAGATTGCTTAGAATCACGGTTCGCTCTGAAAGGGATCTTGAAAACATCTTACTATCCGCTTTTCTCCTGCGTAAGGAGCTTTCAGAGACCACTGCAAGGATCTTTGCTGATGTGCCCTGGCGGGAAAGGGCCCGAAAGGACCAGCAACAAAACCAAACGAAACAGAGGGATGATCGAAGTATAATCCTTTTGGGAGTTCCAGAAGCTGATGAAGCAACTGATAAGGCGGTGCAGCGCAAACACGATCAGTTACAATGGAGATTCCTCAGTGATATACTTGGTTTGCATGATGTAGCTGTGACGGACACGTTCCGCATCCCCAAATCTACTAATTATAAGGGCATCGGTCCTAAGCCCCTTAAAATAACGTTCTTGCGTAATGATATGTTGAACACGGTCAAAACTCGTTGGGAAAATGGCCGCAGAATAATTCCGCGAGAAATTAGACTAGGTGCATCGAAACACCATATTGGAAAGATAGATGCACCACTAAGTTCAATAGAAACACTACCAAGTCAATCAGTTGTTGACGTGTCAGAATCAATTTCAGCCGATACGATAGATCACTGTGTTCCAACAGTACAACCCAAAACGATCAAGCATCCCTGCAAGCAAAAAACTTTCAGTTGCCGACTCTGGAAGAGTCGGCCTAACATATATTCTGCACTCCACTAGCCTTCTTCCCCACACCCCATCCTTGTTGAGAAAAACAACTATGAAATGCATCTACACCAACGCACAATGTCTCGGAAACAAAATCGGTGAACTGCGTGCAGTTGTTTTGAGATGTTCACCAGACATCATCGCCGTAACGGAAACGTGGCTGCAGACTCAGCAAACAAATAGTGAACTTGAATTACCAGGAATGTCACTTATTCGTCATGACCGTGAAACCAGAGGAGGAGTAGCTTTGTATTATAGCCAAAACCTTCTGTGCCGGGAGATTACGGATCCAGACATCGTGTTACTGGATACACTCTGGTGCTCAATCCGACTAGCTAACGGCGAAGACTGTGTTTTGGGAGTAGTATATCGCCCACCGTCCGCACAGGAAACTTACAATCTGGCCCTACTGGATAAAATTCGCATGGTTACTTCCAGATACACTTGTGGATTTTTGATTATGGGTGACTTCAATTTACCGAATCTGCAGAGCAGCACCATTTACCCAGAACACTTCCTCGAGCGCGCATTCAGTGAGTTGTTTGACGATATTCCTCTTTATAACCACATTACATGTAATACCCGATACCGCGGAAACGATTTACCCTCACTCTTAGATCTCGTTCTGACAAGCAAAGAACATGACTTTGATAACGTTGCTTACGAAAGTCCACTGGGACTAAGTGATCACGTCGTCATCCAGTTTGACTATCTGTTTGAAGCTGTAAGAACAAATGATGCCCGTAAAAGAGTTAGGCAGATCAACACTATGGCGTTGAGTGATGCTCTGAAAAACACGTTTAACTGCCAACCGGAAACCAGCAACGTACAGGACGTTTGGATATGGCTAATATCTAATCTCAAAAGTTCAATCGAAGTGAGCTCCGAATTTGTCCTCAGGAACTCAAGAAAAAACTTTGAATTTAAATTAAGAAGCCGAACTCGTAAGTGGTTAACGGTACGCAACATTGCTTGGCGACACCATCGGCGAAACCCATCATCCGAGACCTGGGAAACATTCCGTTTACTGCGGAACAAAGTAAACAAATTTGTCATCCAAGACATGTTGTGCTTCCAAGAAGTGATATCAAGCATGATGGAGCGAAACCCCAAAATACTATATCGTATGGTTAACGATCAAGCTAAGGTGAAACCTGGAGTAGCGTCCGTGAAAACATCAGCTGGACCAACAACAACTGCAGCAGAAACTGCTGATGCTTTAGCCACGTTTTATTCATCGGTATTCAACCCGATAGAACATGCAATAAACAGCCCAAATCTAACACTCTCAAACACGGTCGCCCTAAGTGAAATAAGTGTCACTGAGAAACGTGTCCTCCAAGGTTTATTTAATCTTAAAACCGGAAAGTCTCCTGGGGCCGACGGAATAACACCGAAAATATTGAAGCAATTTGCGAGTTTGGTATACAAACCACTCACTTATCTGTTCGAGCAAACACTGGCAAGTGGAGTGATTCCTACAGATTGGAAACGAGGAATAATTTCTCCAATTTACAAAGGTGGAAATCGCTTCGATGTTCCCAATTACCGACCCGTTACTCTGTTACCAGTGATTTCAAAATTACTTGAGCGACTAATTGTTGACGATCTAATGAAACACTTCGAGAATAATCAGTTGCTTTCGAGGAACCAGCATGGATTCAGACGAAATTATTCCTGTTTGTCTAATTTACTGGTAACGCTAGATGATTGGACTAAATCGGTAGATAAAGGACAAGCAATACACGCGTGCTACTTGGATATTTCAAAAGCATTCGATCGTGTTGACCATTCTCTACTACTGCAGAAGCTTGAAAGGCTTGGTATCACTGGGAAGTTGCTGAATTGGCTAAATGACTACCTAACAAATCGCACTAACCAGGTACGTGTTGATGGTGCATTATCCAAACCAATTGCAGCAACTAGCGGAGTTCCCCAAGGCTCAGTCCTTGGTCCGATCCTCTTTTTGGTTTATGTCAATAAAATACCGGAAATTGTTCGATGTAACATTTCGTTATTTGCGGACGACATAAAGATTTGGCGCAGCATTCGTAGTCCGGAAGACTGTCTGCTATTACAAAAGGATCTTGATACGCTTCACAGCTGGTCGTTGGAGAACAAACTGCCGTTTAACGTCAACAAATGCAGGATCATGAATGTGGGGAATCGAGTAGAGTTCACATATCACATAGGTTCGCATGTCCTTGAAAATTGCAGTGAAGAAAAAGATTTGGGTGTCTGGATATGCTCCAGTTTAAAAACATCACTTCAAACTAACAGTGCCTTTAAGAAAGCAACACGTGTTCTAAATCTACTCAAACGTGTATTTGGGAAATTTTCGCCCAAGATATTCCCAAGGATCATGAATACATACTTGAGACCAGTCATGGAATACGGTGTGCAGTCATGGTCTCCGTGGCTCAAAAGGGATGTGGAACTTATGCAGCGAATCTATCACCGCTTAACGAAACTAGTTCTCAGCATCCGAAACAAACCATATAAAGAAAGGATAGCTCAACTGAATCTGTTTGATTTTCCCTATCGACGAATCAGAGGAGACCGTATCTTACTTTACAAAACATTCCATACCCAGAACCATCCCTTACAGGATTTATTCACGCGAAGGGATACGAGGAATTATCGGACCCATGAATATGTGCTGGTCGTACCCCATTCCCGCCTGAACTGTAGAAGGTATTTTTACTCTGTCCGTGTCTGTTTTACTTGGAACAGTTATTCTTCAACCGTTGCTCACGCCACTAACTTGCATGACTTTAAAATGAAATTAGACGAATTTTTATTGCATTATTCGTTTCCAGAACACTTACATACTGTTTAATCTATGTTCTTATATTGTTTATACACTTAAATTTCAATTTTTACCATCCTATGGTTGTTGTTAAGCTTGTTGCTTTTTAGACCATTAAAAACCTTGAATTACCTTGTATAAACGAACTATAGCTGAGGGTTTAATGGGAACCAGGTTCATCATGTCACAGAGTCTGCTCCATTCGGCTAAATCGTGCTTTTTCCTGTCGTCGAACAGTGCATAATTTGTTTCAGGAACGTTAGAGCAAATTACGCTGAGACTATGGGTCTTCTTCATTAAACCACCAGCGGGTTGCACCGGTGCTGGTCGTTGAGGTGTCTCACTGTTGACTGTATTCGTTTTCCTCTTTACATTCACAGCAGATGCTGTCTTACGCGACTTAGTAACGAAATCATCTCTATGGCTCCTTTGTTGTCGCATTGGATCACCACTAATCACCGAAGATGCACCACTAACCAAAGTTGACTTTTATGGTGTTTTATCGGCGTTGGCTCTATCGCTGATTTCCGCTACGGGCGATGATGCATGAAAACCTGTTCATTCGCGATTATAGCAATTTCAACTCGCTGTAGACTTTGCTCTAGAGCAGACATTCGTTTTTCGATTTTGTCTTCAAAGTCTTTAGATTTCTCTAAATCGAGAGCTGATATTGTCCTACAAACGGTGTCTTTAGTGTTGTGGCGAACGCCTTCATTCGATTGTCTACAGTTAATACAAACAAAACAAACAGATAGATGTTTCTCGTCGTTCACAAGACGTACACAGTCATCAGTCAAATTGTTCTCACATGACGCGTGTTGACGGAACCCGCAAAAAGTACATTTAACTGAAACGCTATCACCGCTTACGGGGGTTAGACATGTGATGCAGAGGTCACACGGATCCCGTGTCGCGGTCACAGCAAGATCGATCGAATTGTTTGTGTGGGCGGTGGACCTCGTTACACGATCGCACATGATCGTGGGCTGCGTGGGCTTGCCGGTTGATCGATAACTGGTGTTTTGCGAGTTGAGTGAGCTGCCAGTGGCTACTGGCGTGGTTTCGGCATTGAACAAGAAATCCGCAATAACTCGTTGATTACAGAAGATAAAATATGGAGCAAGGTTGTCATCGTTTCCGTAGCAATGTAGCTACCAACCCTCCTCCTTTCTCAGACGGGCTTGGGACCGTCCTTGGCGGAGTTATTGCGTTAAAACTAACGATGGATATATTTCTGTCGTCTTATTTTCTAACTCGTATTGCGGATGTGATATGCATCGAGAATTGTAGAAATCGCGCTTAATATCGCAGTAGATTTACACACAAAAATAGAATCGTTAAACGCATTCATTAAACGTTACATTTGAAAAATTCCATTATCATTCAACCGGAAAGCCCAACGGTGTTGCTCTAATGAAGCTATCAAACAATGACCAAAACTTACATTTTTGTGCTGACCTGAATCAGGTTTTTGAGAAAAAAACAATCAATAAATCATAAATATATCTCTTTTATGATTAGGTGTGGTGTGTTGGTTGAATACAGAAAGTTTTGTTGGCACACCATTCTAAGTTCATCTGACTGCTTTTTCAAACACTATTAATATCGACGATAAGCATAATGGAGCTTGAACATTTTCGGTAAAAGAGTTGTTGGCTCATCTGATTATTTTCTTAGCGTTCTCAGTTTACTTGCTGGTAGTTTCGGGGTCAAATGCCCAATCGCTGTCGGTCTATTACCCATCTTGTAAAACACCTCAAAATCAATGGCGCTCTACACATTGTCGACTGTGTCGTTCAGAAAACCTTTAATAATAGTTGCATCGTAATCGAATATGAACTGAGTCTTTCTATGCAGTGCAACTCCTACATTGGCTCTGGCGACACAGTGTGTGACAAAAAAATGGGAAAAACTGGAATTGCCGTTAACTTAACGTTCCGATTATTTCGCTTATATGTACCATTCATCTCCTGACAAATAATGAGTAAAAATTAGCTCGAAATATTCACAAATTTGGTCATCGCCTATCATATTGTTGGCAAGGGGTCGAGGTTCGCCTTATTTGGAGCTAATCAGAATTACATCCTTTGCCGCGGGCGAAATTCGAAACCGAAACTATCAGCATATTAATATCACGCTTCACGATGTGGGCTATTTTCCACCTCTTAACTGATCGCAATTAGGCATTCCTGGATCTTTATCGTGACTAGCACTTTTTAAAATATTTGTATGCCCGACCAGTCGTATAGGAGCCAGAGAAATGTATTGTGGTTGCAACCGATTCCATTGTGTCAGAGCTTGTGCTTGTAGCAGGTATGCCCACCGAATACCCAAAAATGTTTTCCGCATGGCGTGCTTCTCAACTAGCCTGTGACAACCAAATTCATATTCTGACCAGCACAAAAGCTTACACTAGTCACACGGAACAGATCTTTCAGACATGAGAAGGGGTGATTTTGGTCGATTGGCCTCGCAGAAAGAGATTGTCCCGGGCATATGGAGCTCGTCAGCCACCAGCATCCTAATATTGGGAGGAAAACCTTGACATCAAACAACCGCTGCCTTGTGGATTACCCGGTTGCGTAAAAGGATTTGATAAAAATGGAGAGAATGCCGTAGGTATATGTCTTTTCTTTCAACTCCCTGTTGACTAGTAGGTGCCACTTGTTTGTGCGCAGGAAAACGATGTGTACTAGAACAAACCCAGGTGGAGCTGAGGTCAACGCTTACATACTATTCCAAGAAACCTTATTGAAACTTGTCAATATATATTTCGGGTCTCTGGTACAACATTTAGGAGATGCAAAACGCCGTTTGTTTTCCAAGCGACAAGTTGAAACTTGAGCAAGCTGGAACTATGAAACTACCTGAATATTTTCATCTGCGATGAATGAACGCAAGGACGCTGTTGGATATCGATATTCAATCTATCATGATGCGTTCTCTCTTAGACCCATGGGTAGACGTTGCATGTCTCACTGAGGTTTGCCTTCTCAGGCATTTAAACATACTGTTTAACGTCGCTGGAGTCGATCGTACATACGGGCTTCTTTATAGTGAAATGGATGGATCTGGTCAGCACTGAGTATGGATTGCCCTCAGTGATTATGCCAAGGAAGCAATTATATTATGTGCCCCTCATTAACTAAGAATTTCACATGTCCGCCTGATGGAGCTTTCTTGCAATATTACTATCGTTCCGCTAAAGGTGCCATCTTTATTTGCCAACCAAAATACTTCAGTCTGTTGTTGACAGAGTAACTGAAAAAACAGATTGTTGGTGGCCGGCAATTGTAACACACGTACCTGACCAGCATATGTTGCGAAAAGCCAAATCTTCGAAATATTCTGCATAGGTAAGCATTGCGGTAACGGTAATCGATTTATCTAGTTTGCGGCCGAGGATCACTCGTGTTTTTGCCACACGAAATTCCAGCGCTCTAAGA
>JACCGJ010022262.1:0-25445 GCA_013407085.1 Atriophallophorus winterbourni
TGCACGATTGCACATCCGTGCACGTAGAAGTTGCCTTTTTATAACATTCCACCTAATGTCTGCACTAAATTCTAATTCGTCTGGTTCCCAACTTAGATTCATTGCTTGAGTTTGTGGTTGGACGATGTCTATTCGAATAAAGTTGCAGGACATCTTCACTTGGTGACTAGGATGCACTTAAGTACAGTCAAGAAGAATTACAGCGTGGTCGCTCTTGCCGCTCTTCCATAAATATCTCTTTCATGAGACGATAAAACTAAATCTAAAGTGGACGGAGTATGTCCTGACCTATACCGAAAACGCGAAAATACCGATTGCTCAAGAAGTTTGTGATCCAGTTCTTTAGAGGGCCATCGATACCCATTAGTCCAAACTTTATTGCAAGCAACCTGTGGTTTACCGAGTCAAAGGCTTTACAGAAGTCCAAGTAGAGAACTTCGACATGGTGGCCTTCTTCTAGCCTCCTAGTGACCTCATTAAGAAAACATAATAGGTTCGTTAGGCAAGACTTCCCTTTCAGAAAACCATGCTGAGCAGAGTTTAGCAACGAACCAGAGACAAGGTGGCGACACATCCTGACCCTAATAAGTCTCTCTAGGGTTTTGCAAAGGTTACTAGTAAGGCTTACAGGTCTGTAGTTGCAAACTAAAGATCGACTGCCACCTTCATGAATGGGAATCACATCAGCCTGCTTCCAAGCACTCGAAATATAACCATACCTTAAGGATGAGTTAAAGAGGTGACCCACCGGTTGTGCTAATACAGGCGCCAGGTTCTTGATAACTTGAGGGTGAATACCATCCGGGCCCGCAGATTCATGTGGATTATTTGCTTTAAGCGCAAGCCTGACCTCATTATCAGTGAAAATTATTTCATCGAGGGTAGGAACGCTATCTGACCTTATGTCCACTGGCATATTCGGGAGATCAGTTTGGCGATCAGGCCTCTGAACAGCTCGAAACTGTTCCAGAAAAGCCGAAGCCTTTTCAGAATCTGAATCTAGTTGAGATCCATTGTCCAGTTGAAGGTTGCCTATGCCTTTGCCTTTGGATTGTGCATAGCTATAGAAACGCTTTGGGCACTGTCTTATATTACATGCCAGTCGTGCCTCAAATTCACGTTTTGCATTACGTTGGCTTCCCACAGCCTTATTTCTAAGTAGTTTATACCTTGTCCAGGCCCATTGTGTCAGAGAAGCTTTGTAAGTTTTCGAGGCACGGTCCCGGATTTTGATACCACGGCGCATCGATGATGTCCACCACTGTGTCTTATTGCGTCTTTTGACGTGCACCAACGGAGCAAATCTGTCTTGCAGTGTGGACAGACAATGGTGAATAAGCTGTTAGTTTGATGCCATATCATCACCAGAAGATTGTGACAAGATCTGATCTGCTTCCTCTGAGACAACACTCCAGTCTACCCTATTGAAGTTGCGCTTTAGTTTCGGAGGCGGTTTGTCATACCTGAGAAGTAGCTGGAAGCTAATCATGATGTGATCAGTATCCCTAGTGGAGAACCATTTGCTCATTCGAAGATATAACAAGATCCAGGACCGAAGGTTCACAGCCATGCCGGAACCTTGTAGGCTCAGTTACATTTTGGCTCATAGCATGTCTGTGGGTCCATTCTATGAAGTCCTCATACATCTTATCAGCTTGGCAGCTCTGGTTAGGCCAAGATATGTGTGGTAGATTAAAATCACCCACCATGAAAACCTGAGACTGAAGAGCAAGTAGTGAACTCAAATTCTCAAGAAAGTTATACATATCCTGTACTCCTGTAATTCCAAGATTTGTGCAGCTGATGAAGCCCCATCCTTTTCGGATGAACGGCGCGTTCGATTGGACGTTACTTCGTAACGAGAATCTATTAGATTTATGAAACCCCGCTGGTCGTTATTAGAGGTCTTTACAATCTGATCCCTCCTATTTGAAGCAGAAGAGTATTGTCTTATCCTGGAGGGAGGGTTATCCGGCTTAACCTGCAGTTTGTCTAGAGTTGCTTCGGCGATGTGGTCAGCTTTAGATAGTAAAGCGTCCCGATCCGCCTGGTATTTGAATTCTACCAGGATTGGCCTAGGGCGATTATCCATCTTCCGTTTACCAACACGGTGAATTCGCATTGTAGGAGTGGAAGGCATCAGACCTACCATCCGGATAAGATTGCTGATACATCTGCGACCTAAATCTTTTCTAGACTTCGATTCCTTAATAAATGGCTCTGCTCGATTAATAACCAGTACATTTCGTGTTCTAGTTTTTGGAGCAGGGGTGCCACGCAGTGTATCGAATTGCTTGCGCAAGTCATTCAATTCCTGGATAATGTGATCCAGTGCGGGTGATCCGGCAACATTTTCATGTTGCTTCCGTTGGGTAGTAGCTTTATTTGTCTTCCTGCGTCTCTTCGGAATCTCTGCTACAGTAACCACCCTGCTAGTAGAAGCTCGTATTGGAGAACGAGATAACTGGGCATTTATGTCTGCGTCCTGTGTGGATGCAGTTTTTTTGACGTTCTTGTTAGCACGCTTTTCAGATTTGACCAACTTAGAGGAGGTAGCCTGCTCGATAGGACGTCGTAGCTGGCTAGATTTGTCAGCTATGCCAGTGCCAGCCATTGTATCAGAACTTACACTAGCCCTCACAACAGATGCAAACTTTGGGGCAGGTACAAAATCTGACGAGCAAGGCAACGTCCGACTATTCCTTGGCTTTAAACAAGCGGCGTCTGTGGCAGCCTGATGACAGACGCTACAGTACAACTGCAACCAGCGGTACTTCGCATAAATCCCATAGTGAGATTTATGTATACCTGAGCAGCTAGGATGAGCCCAAAGCTTGCAAGCTGTGCACTCAATTCCCTTTGCCACCATTTTGCCACATTTGACATTGAGGCATGAATTTCTAGTACTCATATCTAACAGCACGGCAACACGACTACCACAAAGGAAGCTGCAAATGCTTTGAAGGAACATTATATGCCAATTTTCCAAGGATCTTCGGTGTCTCCTCATATTTCTCTTCCTTTTTCATCCTCTTTTCTTATTTCGAGTGTTGATTTTACCCATTCGGCCGTCTGAAACAAAATTTTGCAACTGCGCACCAACTCGTCCCCGGGAATCGACGGCATTACACCGAAAACATTGCAGGCGGTTGCCGATCAGCTTCCTGAACCTCAAACTCACTACTTCCAGCGTTTAATAGATGCTTCCGAAGTCCCAGATGGCTGGAAAGACGGAATCATCACCCCACTTTTTAAAAGTGGCAATCGCAGTGACCCAGCATATTAACGCCCGGTCACGTTGCTTCCTGTCCTCTCGAAGGTGATGGAATCGATTATCGCCGATAACCTTATGACTGTGATGGAGCGCTCGAATGTACACACAGCGGGGCAGCATGGTTTTAGGCGAGGTCGATCATGCACTTCTAAATTACTACTCGCCAAGGACCATTGGACTAAAGCCGCGGATAAAGGGTATGGTGTAGACGTCATATATTTAGACTTCTCTAAGGCGTTCGACAGAGTTGATCATGCGATACTCCTTGAGAAATTACAAGCAATTGGAATAGGACCTCCGCTGTTAACATGGATGGCAGCATTTCTTGGTCCTAGATCTCTGCGTGTACAAGTCAGGGATGAGCTCTCCGAACCTTTCCCAGTTTACTGCGGCGTACCCCAAGGATCCGTTCTTGGTCCGCGTTTTTTTTGTTGTTTATCAACGATATTACAAAATATGTGACATCTCCACTTCTTCTATTTGCCGATGATATAAAATTATGGCGCGTCATCCGCTCAGCCACGGACAACAGAGATCTACAGTCGGACCTCACCTCATTACAGTGCTGGGCCGCTTGTATTAATCTCCTGTTCGACACCGACAAATGTCGCGTACTATTGATGCGTCGGCGAGGAGATCCCGTGTACTCTCTGGGTAGAACTCGCTTACTGTTTTGTAAGGTTGAGAAAGACCTCGGCGTGTTGACGCAAGACGAACTGGGTTGTTCTGATCAGTGCGCTCAGGCATCCACCGTGTGGAACCGGAATGTTGGACTTCTCAGAAGAGCGTTCGGTTCGTTTGACCCCCGGCTTTTCAAGCACCTATTGAATGCGTATGTTCGACCACACTTGGAATATGCAGCTTCCGTCTGGAATCCATGGTTGAAGCACGATCAACTCATCATGGAGCAGCCCCAACGACGAGCTACGAAGTTAGTCAAGTGTTTGCGTTACGCGAGCTACGAAGCTCGACTTCAAGTGCTTAATCTCTTCTTCACCAAGTACCGTCGCATTTGCGGCGATATGTTTATGACTTACCGCATTTTGACGGAGGATGGATACCCGTGCAGCGGGATACTGTCGTTGGCCCCACCTTCCGGGAATCGCGGACACCACCTCGAGTTATCCCATCAGTACAGTCGAGTTGAATGCCGAAGCAATTTTTTCGCGCTTCGAGTCCCTCGCACCTGGAACTCCCTACCCCCATCAGTTATTTCCGCCCCCTCTCTTAGCATTTTTAAGGAGCGCCTTGATCTCCACTTTTTCAATATACTGCGCAATTTTTAACTTCATTCATATTTGTACTCATTGATACTGCACCCTTCTTTTCTTTCCAGCCCATATTCGCGTTCACATTCATTCGAAACTGCCCAAAATTCCACGGACCCATATTTTGAACATTGTAGTGCGGTTACCCTACAAGATCTTGGCTTGAACCCCAACCTTTTAACTGTCCAAGAACGCACTCATTATCCCCTCCATAACAATCACTTTAAATTTCGACCCATTAGGTACAATATCCTGTGGTTATTTTTTAGCTTGCAGCTATTTTTACCACAATAAACTATTGACTATTGACTATTGAATTAAAAGTTACCAAAAATACAACCTGATTTTATCGCTAGCGTAATTAGTCAGCGAAAATATAGAGAATATAGCAATATAGTGATTCAATTTTACTGCAAATTCAAGGAATAGTGGAAATTCGTAATATTTTATCGGAGCGTAGAAAATACAACCAAGTTTAAGTTCAAGTTCAAGTTGCACAGGGCTGAAGGTGGCTAAAAGCCAATCACGCGCCCAGATTTCCTTCGACGGTATGCGGTTGAGCACCCGGCACTTCGATATCGAGTATACAGTTCGTACTTTTTACACGTTCTTGCTTCCGAATAACTGGAAAGTAAGGTAGGGTTTCCCTTCACCAGCACGGTGAGAGGTCAGCTATTCAGGAAACAATGCAATAATATGCGTGAACAATGTGTGGTGTATGAAATCACTAGCCTAGTTGAGGTAAAGTGAAACACAGTCATAGACTGCATGTGGGCTAATTTACTGTCAGGTTGTCCAGGCCTAGACAGATATGATAAAAAAGTAAAAATACGTTTTTTTGTTTTTTATAAAGTTTTTTATTAAACAATATGCGGAAATATGATAGACCATTTAACGTCTAATTCCCTTTTAAAGCTCAATTTGAACGTAACGCACCGTCATTGATACCCCGTTTTTTGAAACCAAAGCAGTAGATAAGTAATTAGACTATGCTTGCGAACAAGCTTGCACCGGATTAATGGCAGTTGTAAATAGATTTTCCTCGTTCTGGAGCCTTCTGAAAACCGAATCTTGCTTATTTTTCTGCCAAAGAGTTTTTCATGCACTCGTATTCTACTGGCGGGCCATTTTGTAGTACGTCTTCAATGACTACTTCAGCAGATTACTTGAACATTTTATGTTTGCTAAGGTTTATCCCTTTTATGGGAGTTTTCAAGCCAGGCATGGGCGTTTTTGAACGATTTCAATGAAAGTGTGGTTGGGGCTTCGTATCATGGACAACTTTGAAACGCGTTCAAGGTAAGCACTTTTTAAAAGAAGCGTATCACTGTCCAGCTGGCTTATAAATTCTACAGAAATCGGATGAGCGCTACTTACAGTTGCGTTTCACCGGCCCACACGATGGACCCTTTTCACCTGGCAGTTAATTAGCCTTGCCATGCGCAAAACATGTTGAACCATATAACGGTCTATTTGCCGCCGGCATTTGCTTTCGCGAATCAGCAGTTTTTCATATTTAGAATGGGCAAAATACAAGTTGGCCTCGTTTCCGCCATTTTATTGGTTGCAGCAAGCTTACTTAATTGTTCAGCTTAGGCATTTATTTGCCTTTCTAAAGCAAAATAGATAGATTGCTGTGGTTTTGCCAGACATTTATCGTTATCGACGGTTTTCTTTCCAGGGTTCTTTTCACCCCCCTGTAGTGGTTTTCGATCCCTACCGATGGCACCTCGGTCAGGGCCCGGTTTTATTGATTGGGGTGTTTTCTTTCTTACGACTTCGGCGAATGACAAAGGAGAATTCGCACCTCCTGCTACAACGTTGTTCATACTACGGCCAGAGGTCCTCAGGAAATCTTCCCTTGAGTTTCGTTTACGGCAAACATTATCACTACAACCTCCTAAATTTTGATTAGTTGAATGGCTTCAGCCACAACTCCTGTCAGCCTTCATACAGATTATTTCGATTGGTTGAATTCTGATTGGTTGCTTCAGCTCCAATAAATAGCTCTGCAAGGGGTCCGCCGTCACTTTTAATTATGAGCTCTAACGATATCACTCAGATTTTTCAGGGAACCATTGGCGCAATTAGAAGTCTCGTGGAATTGAACCATTTGCTGAGCGATTTCGCTCGAGCTTCTGGTACCCACTATGCCATCCGTACATTAAAAAGGAACCAATCAGGCCAGTTGACATTTATGAAATATATATGTCAACGAAAAGGATACTCCCAGAAAACAAATCTTGGCCTTCGCCGTAGAAATTCAATTGCAACACAATGCGAGGCCCATTTCAACTTGGGGTGTATGAGCTCTGGTTCCCGCGTCGCCAATAGTAACATAGTTCATAACCATGAATTACAAACCAGGGAAGCTGGGTCGTGGTTCTTTCGCAACCGACGTCTAACGCCTTCGGAATTGGAGATGATTCGACCGCTGCTGGAATGCGAGGACTCCTCATTCAACATACGGGAAGACTCGATATCGGAAAAATCTTACCGGATGTGATGTGGTTAACATGCGCCGGCGAGTTCTGGCTGGCCGTAACAATCCAGGTAAGTGTTGTTTCATTACAATTAAAATAACTTGATTAAATGGACGGTATTTATTATCAATTTTCCACAGCGTATATACGACGAATGGAAGAGGAACTCAACGTCCATGGAAAGGCACGCGTGCTGCTGGATGAGACGAACAAGATGGCGCATTTCATATATACAACCCCAGAAATGCTTAGTTTGATTAACAGTACTTCTGGTTTTATTCTCATCGATGGTACATTCCGTACCAATCGCGAGAAATATTTTTTATATCAATTAATGGCAGTAGATGGATCCCGCAAATTCTTGCTGTAGCAATAGGCTTTTTGTGGAGGGAAACAGCTGAAGATATCCGCACCTTTCTGCTTACCTTTGTCGAATTCGTCGGTGGGTGTGGTGCTGTGAAAGCCATCATGTCCGATGGAGCACTTGCGATTGCGAATGCTGTAGAGGACGTATTCCCACACGCTTCGCATCTGCTTTGTCGGGTGCACATGCTCCGTAATGTAACTCGCCGTAACCCCCGAACGCAGGCACTAAAATGGGTATTTGTTGTGATGAAAACCCAAAGTTTGTGGGAGTACGCGTATGCCTTAATCCATATGCAGTGTGCAGACCCTGTATTCTTCCAGTACTTCAAAGGGTAACACTGTTGCAACTCCCGTAAGTGGGCGAATGCCCGCCGACCTAAGGTAGCCACTTACTGTATTGGGGACACGAACATGTTCCAGGCCATGCACAAATGTTTAAAGATGTACCACCTTAGTGGTAAGATGGCAATTTGGGAGGCCCTTCGGTTATCCCAAGTCAGTGCGTCGTATCTTATTTGGCAACGCCAACACGAAGTTTCTACGGCGAGCCGTAGGCGGGTTCGCGTCCCTAACCACTCAGAATTAGATTCCCTGTCTGATGTTCTTATGCCATACGCCGTAGACCTCATCGCCGCCAACGTACCTGCTTCAACAGTTACTATGGTAGGTTCCAGTGATATTATGGTGATTGTAAGGGACACGCGTTCTTGGGGTGTGTGCTGCCTAAATCGGAAATGCACATGTCCGTTTTTCGTAGATCAATCTTTGCCATGCAGGCAGGTGCTTTCTGCTGCGATATTCAAAAACGCTGATGTAGCTTTAATCCCGGTTTCCCAGCGCTGGTTACGCAGTAATAATCATGCAATGCCAGTTGACTTTTCTTCTGTGGACGGTCCTAGGCAAACTAGTAGAGTGTTTTCATCGGGTAGATCTTACGGCCACGATTTGATTGATAGGGTTCAACGCCATTTTGAGCCACCATACTTTAATCATTTCCTCCGTAGTATTGAAACTTATGTGAGCACCGATAGTTCGCGTCCCTTGCTTCCGTTTCCTTGGGAACGTAACATCGGCGATATGTCATTGGCGTCGGTACGGTACGACAACCTACCGTTGGAAACAATATTGAATGTAGAACACAGTGATCCTAGAAACCGTCAGAGTTCGTCTCCCATAGCCAGTTACGACGAAGAAGCAACGATTGCCGGTATCAAGGGAAACGATGCCAGGATATTAGACGTTCACGATGGCCGGATCAACGATCGAGGACGGGCAGCTTCTTCTGACAACACAATCCCATCCACCTCTCGACTACCTCCAGTAGATCTGGATGAGTTTTAGAACCACGATCAAGTATGTGATCAGTGTGATTCAGATGAACCACCTGAGTTTGCAGGGAAAACGATAAAATGGGAGCAATGCTCTTATTAATAATAATAATGTATATTCTTGGATACACCAAGTCATGCCATGCATGATCATCATCATATTGCAACCAGTGGTATAATCTCTACTGTTTAATCACCCCGCCATTTGAAACAGATAAGTGGTGCTTTTATTGTATGCAAAAGTTTTAATGATTTAATCATGTTGTGTTTCGGCTAACGCGGCCCCGGTGGATTTATGATGAGTTTGAGCATCAAGTAATTCGCGATGGGATTTTAACTCGTCATCTGCGTTTCAGGAATGGTTCGAAAATATGATTCGTTATACGTGGATCAATACACCGATGAATACATTCCATACGTAAGTTTTTATCGATAAAAATGTTTACCATGATGCCGTGTGTGGTGTTCTTCCAGTGAACTGAACCAACACTCTCGCTGGAAAGCGTGAACGTCTGACAATAGTTTGCGCATTAATGATCTTGATTCTCTTATCTTTTTCGGTAAAACCTACTGCTTTGAATTATATCCAACGAGCAATACGAGGGAGAACATCGTACGGCTAAAAATAAAAATTGTTAGCGGCAACGCAACACGAACCTGCAACTGAATACATAAGCTTGTATTTACGTTAATCTTCCTAATATTCTGTTATACTGTACATACCATAATTCTATGCCTATCTCTCCTCCAAGTGTTGCCATCTCGTGCCTCCGGACACATCGCAATATCTATTTGAGGATACGAGGAATAGAAGGTTCACTGAAAAAAAACTTGCTGTTCAACAAATTTCGAAATATATATTTTATTTCACATCCATTGGCTCAATAATACTATATTCTTGGTAAACCAAGGCATGCAAAATAAGATCAGGTTATCAATGTGTACAAAATAAATAAATTGTAAAATGATCTTATCAAGCGGATTTTTTGAATATTTTTCCGTTTAATAAAGGATGGTAAATTTACAATGGTAAGAAAGTTAATTTTTTCGCGCAATGTCACACAGTAATAATGATTCATCACGATTTCATCAAATTAAGCAAATGGAGAGGATCCCATAGATTCTGGAGCAGGGATTGAAAAAGAAAAGAAAAAATGTTACAAAATAAATGGTGCGCATGAAGATTTAATTGTCACAGTAAAAATAAATTTATGAAATAAAGAAAGTTCTTTTATGAATGTATAAATTGACTTCTTGAGAATGCTGGTGGATGTGATTGAAGAATTGTATATAAAAGACCGAATTTATTTTGCAACAATATAGAAAATGGCGATGAGGAGAGATTTTGGCTTAAATTGCATGAGGTTTGGGCCAGTAGTACGATCCAAAAAGTTGAGGAATTGTCGGAAATAGGGAAACCAGAACTGTTCGTCAGTATGTCTTTCGGTCCATATTGAAGAATCAGTCGTATGCGGAAGGATCAAGGGGCAGTGTCGGAGTTGGTTTGGGAGTCGAAGACATTGGAACACAATAAAAGATATTCTCTTCACCATCACGTTAGAACGGATCAGGTTCGTAGACCTTTTCAACCTCCCTACACTGGCCCTTTCAAAGTAATCAGCAGACATGCAAAGTATTTTGTCATCGACAAGAATGGTGAGCACGACACCGTCAGCATTGATCGTCTCAAAGTCGCATATGTTGAGTCTGCTGTCTCTTCGGAACATGACGCTGTTCCAACCAAGATTGAAAGCACTGCCAAGACTGTAGTTATTCCATCCCCACCTAGTCCCTCAAATCCAAGTGAACATTCATCACAGTCCACACAGTCTACCCAACCATGTATATACTCACCCCCCATCGTCCCCGAACTCGTTCCGGTCGTACCGTCAGGTGGCCCGCAAATCTTGCAGACTATGCGGATTAACTTTTCTTTTCGAGCGTTTCACTCTCTTCTAACGCTCTAGGGAGGGAGTATTATGGTGTTTTCATCATGGTATATTTTATTACATTAATCCTACATATTTTGTCATTTGTTTTGTTATAATGAAACATGTAAAATATGTACACAATTTGAATATACGATTCACGCCGCGCTCGTGTTCTGCTTTGGGACAAGTATATCGCGTGTGACTGCCTGGGATTTGTATGCTGTTATTCGTTGCGAACTGTGTTCCGGTTTATTGCGTTCAATAACCAGAGACGTACTTTGTTAGTGGTGAAATCTCCGTTGGATCAACCGCTACAAGTCATCAAAGAGTAAATCGATTATAAACGATAAAAAAGATCAAAAACAGTATTTTTGCATTTTTGGCGTTTTTTTGTTTTTTTAGTAAGTATATTATGACAAACCATATTTTCATATATAAATGGGTTGAATATGAGCAGATCACGGTTAAGTATATGGTTATATGGTAAAAATGATTATAATACGCACGGTTACGATGAAGAAGTGTAGCAATGTGACGAGACATGCCTAGACCTTAGGTAACCTGACACTACAGCTGCGTTATAAAAGATAATCATAAAAATTTATGTTCTAGATGTTACAATTTTCTATTTATTTAAGGATAACTATGTTTAAACCAAAAGGTGGGTGAAATAAGCCTATTGAAGTGGAAGCACAAGCCTGATCCAGGCAAAGTGCCGCACAGACAGAGACTGTATGTGGGCTGAGATACTGTCAGGTTGTCCAGGCCTAGACAGATACAATAGAGATACAATAAGTATAGATACATATACTACGAGTCCCAGGTTTTGATGCAACATACATTTAGGTAACCTGACACTTAATAATACAATGTATTTTGTACATTGTGAAGTGTTCTATGCGTGTGCTAATGTACAAAATACTTACAATTGGTTCAATAACCAGGAATACCATGACAAAATATATTGTCTATAGAAGTGTTTATTTTGAGAATTGTGCATAGCGATGGAGCAGTAAGAGATTCTACGAGTGCTTTAAATTTACCTGTAGAAGTGCACATACGAAAATGGAGTGGAAGAGAATTCCAAAGATGTGCATACCTAATTAAAAAGAAGTTTTGTCGAACTTTAGTGCGAGTAAGGGGAATATGTAATAGCCTCATTCGGTTACGTCGTACATAACGATTACAATCTTGGAAGCGCATTGTGGACCTAATCTTAACTTGGTGCTCTGTGATGATTCGGAAGAAAAGAAAAAGATTAAGGCGAATTCTACGTAACCATAGCGGGTCAATGTCTAGTAGACTGCATCGTACTTTATAAGATGAAGGATTAGAGTAGCCTAACATGATTTTGCTAATTCTACGTTGAAGGCTTTCTAAGAGTATACAGTCACGCCTAGCAATGTGAGAGTAGGCTATATTACAGTAGTCAAGAAGCGGTAATACTTTCATTTTATATAGACTCAGTCTACTTTCACGAAGGAGGAATTTTTGATTGATCAAACCAAAATTCTGTCTAGCTCTTGCTATGAGAAATCTTACTTGTTCGTTGAAATTAAGAGATGAAGAATACCTAAATCCTAAGTCTTTGATTTCGTTAGAAGGTGCGAGTGGTGTATTGTTGAGAATGATACTAGCAGGGGGTATTGAGCAGCGTATACCCATGAATTTCGTCTTCAGAGCTGAGAATTCTAACCCCCATTGTGAGCCCCAACTTGAAAGGGTTGAAAGATCATCGTTGAGGGAGTCTATAGCCTGTGATATCTCTATGGCTGGGAAAGCTAAGACAAGTTTAATATCATCCGCAAAGATAAAGAGCTTTGAGTTTTTTACAAAATGTTGCACATCATTAATATATATATATAAGGAAAAGGAGAGGACCTAGTACGCTACCCTGAATGACTCCACTTGGTATAGGTTGTGTTTCAGAGGATATGCCATTAACGGAAACGGAGAAGGTACGATCAGAAAGATATGAACAAAACCAATTAAATAAGGGTCCGGAAATACCAAGTGATGATAATTTTCGAAGAAGAAGAGAATGAGGAACCTTATCAAATGCTTTGGTAATGTCTAAGAAAACTGTCAATATAGCTAATCCATGATCTATGGAGGTGGTTACATAGTCTAAATATTCCAACTGACAGGTAATGCAGGACTTCTGATTTAAAAAGCCATGTTGGAATGGAGAGAAAGCGTTTGGGCCTAAGTAAGCTATTAGTACGTTCTTGATTAACTTTTCGAATAGCCTAGAGAGAAAAGGTGTGTGATTAATTGGGCGATAATTAGTGATGATGTGCGAATTCCCTGTTTTAAACCGAGGTATAATGACAGAATGTTTCCATTCGAGGGGAAATATACCAGATTTAACAGACAGATTAAACAGGTTTAATAAAATTAAAGGTATATCATCCGTATTTAGTTGCAACATTGCTGGAACAAAGCCTACAGTATCAGGCTTGTAAGAAGCTTTGCTTCGCCGACACATTGCGCTAACTTCTTGTAAACTAAAGGAGATGGAATCAATACACATTGAATTATACTTTTGATTTGGGAGTACAGGGTATACGCTGGTATTTTGACCTGGAATAGGGTATATGGTGGTATTGAATGATTGGCTAAAATAGTTTAAAAATAGCATACTTATTTCTGAAGAATCTGATGTGGATGATTCAATATCATCATGGGGGAACACAATTGTAGAAATTTCATGTTTACTTAGATTATATCGAGATCTCGTTAGATTATTCAAAGACTTGGTCTTCGAAGCACTGTTCAGGGCCATTTTTTCTTGATTCTCGATGAATTGTAATTTGATCGTTGTAAAAGAGCTAAGAAGTTCCTTGAGACGTAAAAATGAATAAAAGTCTGGTGTGTGGTTTACAAAAGCAGAAAGACGGGCTATCTTTTTTTCAAGAAGGTTTATTTTATCAAGTTTAATTGATTTAGTTTTCCGAGGAGTTGATGCAGTTACGAGACATTTAGATAAGTTCTTATGGAATATTGAAGAGATAAGGTTAAAATCCGGAGATATAAAAAAGTCAGTCCAATCAGAGTTTCTAATTAGAGTCGAAAACTTTGCCCAATCAACATAGAGACGACCATTAGCTTTGCTGATGGAGGTCCGATTCTCACAAAAATGAAGTTGACACGTGACCATGTTATGGTCACAACCAGGAAGGGCTGCTATGACTTTCACATTACTAGCATTAGGACCCAATGTAAAAATAAGGTCTAGAAGATTTGAGTGCCTTGTAGGTTTATCAACTACTTGGGTGTAACCTAGTAGATTGATTGCTTCGGAAAAAGAGGAGAATTTTCTAGATTGCTGAGGCGAGTTCCAGCATGTATAAGGCATGTTAAAATCACCAGCTATAAGTTTATTTTTAAAAGGGTTCAAAGAAACTTCAATAAAAGCATTTTTAATCTTATCAAGATTGTGTAAGGATGGAGGAGGTGGGTTGTAAATACAACCGAAAAGGGCATCTAATGAAGGTATATGTATCCATATGGAATCATCAATTTCATCCAGTAAGGAAGAACAATGAATATTGGCAGGAATATTCTTAGTAATATATATGATGCAACCACCACCACGAGTGGAGCACCGATTTTTACGAAAAATATTATAATTTGGTAGAGAAAGTGTAGCGTCTATATCTTCATCAGTTGTCCAAGTTTCAGTGATTAGAACTACATCAGTTGGGTTAGCAGACAGGAAAAATTGAAGATCAGACATTTTGGAAGGAATAGATCTCGCATTAAATAGAAGGATGCTGATGGCGGGAGTACAGATAGATGTGTTAGTGATGGGGACCTGGGATTTCGAACTAGATTGTGTTAAATCCTGTATACGGGTGGAAACACTGGTGGAAAAAAGTTTTTCCATGCGCGCTTCGTTGCATGTACCAAAGCAGCCTTCAATTTGTCGTAGGGGTTTTATAATGGTTCCGTATTTAGGGAGTCATTCTCTGTGTTCGCGACCTCCGTAGGAATGGTAACGGTAACCTTAGCGAACTTTATATCCAATGATTCAATAGAATAGCTCTCAAACCAAGCTTCAACTAAACCAAACCGCACTCTAGGGTTTGACATCTCGAAAAAGGGCAATAAAGCAATATAGTTGATTGCCGCGTCGTCGCCCGGAGACATATTAAGTACAAATTAAAAGAAAAAAATAAAAACGGGCTCACCAGATTTAGCGGATAAGCTGAGAGTAACGTGAATAAGAATTAATCTAACTGTTCCTAGTGCTTATAAGTGTGTGAGGTCGCGAACACGGCTATCAGCCACCCATCTCACTGCACGCCAGACATTCAAAACGAGATTGCTCACCACATCCCCACGACCGGCCCAACTACGAACGAAAGACCTCGACTATTGTTTTTTAATAATCTCACCGCAGCGAATGCGGAGTTCATCGCCTCTACTTATTGTTTCACAAAATCAGGCGACTAGAGATTTTATAATCACTACAGAGACCACAATAAGCTCACAGTGCTGACTGGTATTACATACCTCACATCCAGCATTTCCTTCTGAGCGCCTCCGTCAAAATGATGTTTTACAAAATTGATGCTGTTCGCGCATACCATAAAACACCTGTAGCGGACGCCGACGTTACGAAGACTTATATCACTCTTACTTTCTGTCGGTACGATTTTCTTCACATGTCGCTAGGACTCAAAAAACGATGCTCAAATTTTCCAGCGCCTCATCGACCAAGTCTTGCGAGGTCTGCCATTCACCTTCACATACATCGATGATATTATTATCGCTATTGATAACAACGAGCAGCATATGGATCACGTTTGACTGCATTCTCAGCGTCTGAAGGAATACAGCGTCGTTATCAACACTGCCAAATTTCAATTCGGCCGACCAGCCCTAGAGATGCTTGGACATAAAATCGATTCTCGTAAAATCACAGCAATTCCACATAAAATCTTGGTCTTTGAAGACAACTCAACTCCAACTTCTTCTTGCCAGCTACCTCGATTCCTTGGATTCAAAAACTTTTACGGTAAATTCATAATAAAATGCGCGGACAAATGCAGACCGTTAACTGATCTGCTGCGTGGAAATCCAAAGACCTTTAACATGACAACTGAGGCCATCGCTGCGTCTCAATGAGTCAGAGCATCCATCTGCTCGCTCACTTCGCTGGTTCATCTTTTCACAGACAGTAGAGTGATGCTGTTGCTGATAACCGACGCTTATCAAGTGACTGTCGCTGCTGTTATAAAACAAGTCATTAAATGCTGCAACTGGCTCAAAACTTCAGCCGAGAACTACTCGCGATGTACCTCGCAGTTAAACACTTACGCCACACACTGAAAGGACGTCAATTCAACATCTGCGCGAACAACGAGCCCATGATCCACGACTTTAGTGCTGCTGACGACCGCGACTCGCCTCGAGAAACTCTCCACTTGGACTACATCGCACAGTTCACCACTGACGTATGGTACATGAAGAGATCCAGCAACATCGAGGCAATGCTCTATCACGCGCATCTATTTTCCAGATCCCGAAGATGAGCTTGCAGGAAATCGCGGCTCTGCAAGAGGACAATCCAAAATTTTCAACAATCATTTCCGACGCTTTAGTGCAGTTTGCTCTCTTACCCGTACAAGACAATCAATTAGGTATTCATTGTGATACATAGATAGAAAATCCGCGTCGCTTTGTAGAGAAATTAAAGACGTTGTTAGGCTCAACATTGTCTTTCCTTCCAACGTAGTAAGGTACATCGCCAGCCCCACTATCCCTGGAAAATTCTTACTTCCAGATGGACGTTTTCGGCATGAACATATTGATCTGGTTAGACTATTAACCTCATCCCGCTGGTGAACTCATCTTTTGACGCACATCGATAGATTCACACACACTTAACCCAAGAGTTTCCCTGAACGGATGCATCTACGGAAACCGTTGTTCGCACCTCCGTCTCATTTTGGATCGCAAATTACGGTGTCTCGTCCCAGATCACCACAGACCGCTCAGCCCATTCCACGTCCCACCTTTTCGCAGAAGTAAATCGTCTTTTATGATGTGAAAATTTTAGGACTACAGCTTGCCATCCCGCAGCGAACGGCCTACTCAAATGATTTTATCGTCTGTTAAAAACCGCGATCTTCACCACCGAATCTAGCGCTTTCGGGGTAGACAAACTGCTACCGCTTCTGCTCAGCATCGCAATACCACGAAAGAGGACATTCATGGCTCATCAGCCGATATGGTTTACCTAACAATTCTGCGATCTTCAGCCAAACCGCTGACCGACTTCACACCCCTGGTTGAGATTAAAACGGTTTTTTATGACTTCGGGCCTTCACGCGAGAAGTACGTGCTCCACCTACTCGTAAGAGTCACGTGGACGATTAACTTCTGACGTTCATATAAGTATTCATGTAGGTATACCGTGAGAAGCTGCCTCTCAAAGCACCATACGACGGCTAATTCAAGGTCATACCCGGCAGCGCCAAGTACTTCGTCATCGAACGCAACGGCCGCCCGAATTCAGTCAACATAGACCGATTGAAACGTGCGTACGAAGAATCGAATACAGACTGAGGATTCCCTACGACACAAACAAGTCATTAAATGCTGCAACTGGCTCAAACCAGGTATAGTACCTTCAGCCGAGAACTACTCGCGATGTACCTCGCAGTTAAACACTTACGACACACACTGGAAGGATGTCAATTCAACATCTGCGCGAACAACGAGCCCATGATCCACGCCTTTAGTGCTGCCGACGACCGCGACTCGTCTCGAGAAACTCGCCACTTAGACTACATCGCACAGTTCACCACTGACGTATGGTACATGGAGAGAGCCAGCAACATCGAGGCAATGCTCTATCACGCGCATCTATTTCCCAGATCCCGAAGATGAGCTTGCAGGAAATCGCGGCTCTGCAAGAGGACAATCCAAAATTTTCAACGATCATTTCCGACGCTTTAGTGCAGTTTGCTCTCTTACCCGTACAAGACAATCAATTAGGTATTCATTGTGATACATAGATAGAAAATCCGCGTCGCTTTGTAGAGAAATTAAAGACGTTGTTAGGCTCAACATTGTCTTTCCTTCCAACGTAGTAAGGTACATCGCCAGCCCCACTATCCCTGGAAAATTCTTACTTCCAGATGGACGTTTTCGGCATGAACATATTGATCTGGTTAGACTATTAACCTCATCCCGCTGGTGAACTCATCTTTTGACGCACATCGATAGATTCACACACTTAACCCAAGAGTTTCCCTGAACGGATGCATCTACGGAAACCGTTGTTCGCACCTCCGTCTCATTTTGGATCGCAAATTACGGTGTCTCGTCCCAGATCACCACAGACCGCTGAGCCCACTCCACGTCCCACCTTTTCGCAGAAGTAAATCGTCTTTTGGGATGTGAAAATTTTAGGACTACAGCTTGCCATCCCGCAGCGAACGGCCTACTCAAATGATTTTATCGTCAGTTAAAAATTGCGATCCTCACCACCGAATCTAGCGCTCTCGGGGTAGACAAACTGCTACCGCTTCTGCTCAGCATCGCAATACCACGAAAGAGGACATTCATGGCTCATCAGCCGATATGGTTTACCTAACAATTCTGCGATCTTCAGCCAAACCGCTGACCGACTTCACACCCCTGGTTAAGATTAAAACGGTTTTTTATGACTTCGGGCCTTCATGCGAGCAGTACGTGCTCCACCTACTCGTAAGAGTCACGTTGACGATTACTTTTTGACGTTCATATAAGTATTCATGTGGGTATACCGTGAGAAGCTGCCTCTCAAAGCACCATACGATGGCTAATTCAAGGTCATACCTGGCAGCGCCAAGTACTTCGTCATCGAACGCAACGGCCGCCCGAATTCAGTCAACATAGACCGATTGAAACGTGCGTACGAAGAATCGAATACAGACTGAGGATTCTTTACGACTGTGACTATTTGTTCACTGCCAGTCCCCATTGTTTCGTTTATTTTTTCTGCCTTTTTTGTCGACTTCAGTTACGCATTTTGCGCGAGGACTGGTTCATATCACTCTCGTCAACCCATGATGGAAACTTTGTTGCATTCAAAATGTAAGTTCATTTTCATAAACGTTTTTCATCATGGAGCAGTGTACCGTTTTGTTTAAATCAACGAAACACAATTGCGCTTCATACAGCTTGAACGTCTCATGACTCACGTGGTGCCGAACTACTATTTAATTGTTTCAGATAACTGATCTAGCATATTTTTGTTTTCCTTTCAAGAATATTCACTGCTTGTTTCATCTATGACGAGCAATTATACGGGTGAAAATATAACACGGGTCAAATATATTGTTAGCAATAATCCGAGTGGACCACACAAGGATTTCCTTAGTCTGTTGTTGATACTCAGTGTATTCTTCTCTCACATAAAAATAATTACATTTATATATACATAATTTCAAACACTTATAACAATTCACAACACTAAGATTAATTCGTATTTACGTAAGGCTCGGCTTATGCGCTACAATACTTATAATGCCACGAAAGCAATGGAGTAATGGCTCAATACTAAAAACCACAATAAATGCCCATACCCAAATCTACCCAATCCGTGTACACAAGGCGATTTAATTATGCGCATTTTGTTCACATTTAACTAACTATTCTCTTGAAATTACTTTCATAATATTCCATGAATTTTGACGTTTCGAACTATGATCAAATTGTAATGACCGGATACAAAGTTTCGTGTGTTTTCCGATCATGATGGCATGGACGATGAATTCCTTAACAAGGTTTACGAACTCGCGATAATTCGAGTTTTACCAAATGTGCATGAGAATATTTAGATTGAAGAGATCTTCTAATGTTAGCGAATAAACGTTTTTACCTAAATTGAGTGATATAACCTTTGCCAACGTAGGTCAAACGAGCCTATTTTGATTTTTGCGTTAATAAATTAGGTAAAAATGTTTTCAATTGACAGTTCAGATGATTGTGACAAGCATCATGCACATCACATTTTGTTACTGCATTTGACCATAAATGGACGACGACTTTTTATGCAACGATTGCACTAATCGATTTTGTCAAATACGAATTAGGCGTTAGAAGAAAAAAGAGGAATCAATCGCGATTAAACTTTCGCAACAAATATCACTCCCATGAAAATAGAAAAGCTATTTTTTATAAATAAAAATATCAATTTATTGCTAACAATTCGCTTATAACTTAGAAACTTCGGCATACCATTTGTGTCAGTAGAAAAGGACATCATGTATCACTTTTATTCTCTTGACTGATACCGACCTGTTTAAGGACTGCGCATTTAATGGTGACTTTAAAGTCGTTAACACGGAAATATATATACCAATTCTTGAGTGAAGGACAGCTGTACACGCATTTAATGTTCGGAGTTGCAACTATAAATTTTGATCGCATCATTTAGAGCTATGGTGTTGTTAAGTCGATGATACATTTGTCATATTAAAATGCGACAGAATAGCAGCATTCCATATTTACCTCATCAAATTGATTTCCAAAATTCAAGTAACAGCGAACATTTGTTGCTGAATTGAATAAATTACAACCTAACAAATCGCACTTACCATGTTGATGGTGCATTATCAAAACCAATTGCAGCAACTAGCGGAGTTCCCCGAAGCTCAGTCCGTGGTCAGATCATATTTCTGGTTTATGTCAATCAATAACCCGGGGATTGTTCGATTTAACATTCCGTTATTTGCGGACGACATAAAGATTTGGCGCAGCATCCGTAGTCCAGAAGACTGTCTGCTTTTACAAGAGGATCTTGATACGCTTCTCATCTGGTCGTTGAAGATCAAACTGCCGTTTAACTTCAACAAATGCAGGCTCATGAATGTAGGGACTCGAGTAAAGTTCACATAACACAAAGGTTCGCATGTCCTTGAAACTTGCAGTGAAGGAAAATATTTGAATGTCTGGAAATGCTCCAGTTTAAGAACATCACTTCAAACTAACAGTGCTTTCAAAAAAGCAACACGAGTTCTAAATCTACTGGAACGTGTATTTGGGAAATTTTCGTCCCAGATATTCCCAAGGATTATGAATACATACTTAAAACCAGTCATGGAATACGATGTGCAGTCATGGTCTACGTGGCTCAAGAGTGATGTGGAACTTATGAAGCGAATCTATCATCACTCAACGAAACTACTTCTCAGCAACCGAAACAAACCATATAAAAAACAATAGCCTAACTGAATCTGTTCGATTCTATCTATAGACGGATCAGACAAGACCTTATCTCACTTTACAAAACATTCCATACCCCGAATAATCCCTTACAGGATTTATTCACGCGAAGTGATACGACGAATTATCGGACCATATTCCCGCCTGAACTGTAGAAGGCATTTTTACTCTGTCCGTGTCTGTTTTACTTGGAACAGTTTACCTTCAACCTTTGCTCACGCCACTAACTTGCATGACTTTAAAACGAAATTAGACGAATTAATATTACATTATTCGTTTCCGGAACACTTATATACTGTTTAATCTATGTTCCTATATTGTTTGTACACTTAAATTTCAATTTTTACCATCCTATGGTTGTTGTAAGCTTGTTGCTTTTTAGACCATCTAAAACCTTGAATTACCTTGAAATGGACATTTAAGTGAAAGGAAGATTGTAAAATAAGTAATGCGATCTACCTTGAGTCAATCGACACAGATGCAGTTTTGCGGTATTCATCAGCAAACACTGGAAAATATTTAATACCGTAGTTTGAACGTTTTAGTCTATCAACGGATTTATGTCAGTATTATTCATGAGACGAAACTAATCGGTGAATAAATCATCTATAGATTCGTCATAACATAGCAGAATAAGTAGGAAATGGCTTTGTTTTTATAAAGAAAGTAAAAGTAGTTACAATGATGTGATCATAAATATATGCGGAATTCGTTCGTAATTCGTTCAAACATGCACGATTGGAATTGCCTTTAGTGGATACGAAACAAATGAACCATTTGGGCCATGTATAGCATTAAGAGTTAAGTGAAAAAACGTGTAGAAAAAGTACTTTTATGCCATGAAGATTTAAAGGCCCATCAACAATTGAAATAGTGTACTAGATTAGAGACACATTTGTAAAAACGCATCTAATTATCTGAGTTCCCTAGCTAAATCAAGGAAACTTTTAACAAGATTTGTATTGCATAATTTATTATTGAAATAAAAAGGCGATCAGCATGAACACGAATCTGTAGCTATTAAAACTATTTAATTCATATAATTTCTTAACAATACCGTGGTGATTAAGCTTTCTTCAGATAAAATTATGCTTAACTCTGTAGAAAATTTCAGAAATGCCCGGGTAACCTGGTAGAATGTCGAACATGCATTTACATCTAATCTTTCCAGGACGTGATCATATTTATTGTGCGATAAAGAATTTTGGAAAATCCGTTTTGTGTACGTAACGAAAATTCTCCCATGTCTTGCTTTAGTGTAGTTTTTATTTGATCATCTGCAATATGGCTGGTGTGTATCCCTCTTCAAATGTATTCCAAAACATCTTTTGACCAATAGCAATGTATTATAACAAAAATATAGTTTGAGCTCATAAACCAACGCTATTATGTGGCCGATCTCAATTAAGATGCACCTTCATGCGTTTAACACGGTTCAACGTCCAATCAAATTGAAACTAATGACTCCAATCAAATCTGAGTTTGATAAATACAAATTGATTTGTCGGAAATTCATATATAAATATTATCAACACTGAGTATGAGTAATTGGTACGTAAAACAAAGATGCGTTTTGATCTGTGCTTTGTTTTACTGATAATATATCATGTTGGTGAGTGACTTTTACTTATCCTAGTATGCTATTAAACTGTTTGAATTGTGTGACCAAACAATAATTTGAAGGTTATAAAAACCTTTCAAAATGATGATAAATGCAATACTTTTTCGTGATTCTTTGAATTACCAATGTAGTGTAAAACTGTTAATAGTTAAAGCGGATTAAAATTTATTTACATGTAATATGCCCGTATATATCGAATGTGTGCTAAACTTAAGCGACTCTGTTACAATGATATTTTATTGTACAAAACTTTAATAAATGTATTATTTAATAAGTTAGAGCAGATTATGTTAACGTTATACATCTGACACGGAAACCCAGTCCGAACAATTGTATTAATTCGGAAAATGGTCTCAATTATGTAACATTAACGCCACTATCACCTCTATTATTACTTTAGTACTGATCACCGTATTATATGCGTAGGAAGGTTCTCGATTCAAACAAGCATGACTAATATCAATGGTCGATTTGACTAATACGATGTGTATTGTTAGCCACATGGATGGTTGCTTGACAGTATTGCTAAGAACTAAAGTACACAACAAAGACTGGATAAGATTCATAATCTTGTAAAATATGAATGAGTGCCAGTATTCTCAGATGGCTGAAAGCAAGCCCTATGACCAATATTGAAAATGTTCTATGTGTTGTAATTAAGCAACCTTGTGGTTATTTAATCAGTTGAAATTCGCTGAGAAAACAACTGTTATTTACGATTAAATTACGATTTCATTATTTATACACCGACGATGCAGGATATAGCTATGTCTTTCGTGAGTTTATTAACGCAGCAAATAGGTAAGACATAACCGAAGCCAGTTAGGTATGGGTAGACTAAATCACGCGTTTGCATCGCGGCGCAGGAAAATACTGTGGGACAATGCCCCTATGCTTGTCAATCCTTTGAAAACAGACTGACGAATATTTATTTAGAGATATCGGTTGCGTTCTAAACAAAAAGCATATTCACTTGATCGACCCAATCGACCGATAATTATTCACTTAGTGGCTCGATCAATCAATCTGTGAAGAAGATTCCGTAGATTTATGATTCATCGATAGTTGAAGGTTATATCTTGTATCAAACCATCAAGCTGCATGAAACACTATGTTGGTAATTTCACACAATTCCGCCTACAATAGAACCGTCTAAGTGAGCTTTCATTGAATAAAAATCCTAGTACATTTAAAATTAGTATCTGCAAAACTTAATCATTCAGAATGTATGCTAAAGCACAACTATCAATATGATCAGTGAAGCCTCGCTGATGCCAATTTAACCAATACAAATGTTGACGGATTCTTGTTCACAATCTCTATCATGGATCCCAACGCATCTCAAAAAAAGTTTTGCCATGATGGTTAATCTTGAATTGAAAATCGATCAACTACTAACAAATTTGTGCAACTATATTCCATAGTACCTATCTGCATCATGAGGATTTCGCTTACGTTCACATTACGGAACTCACATTAATTATTCAGTAGGATTCATTTCTAGGCTAAGCTGCAACATCAGCTTGTGCAATGATTTTGTAATAACTTAGCGTATTGTACTTGCTACACTCATTTAATGAGATACCTTGTGATGATGAGTATTTCATAGACCTTTCCGTCTGGAAGCTAATTGTGGTTGGGATTCATAGGTTCTCATTTGCTAGATGGTTATTCTTTCTCCATGTCTCCTATTCATAATCGATTCAAAGTCTTAAATCGAATGATGAATGATGCATTATCGGGACGCGCCATTGGAAATTTGACTTACTAAGAAATTTACATAGCACCTCAAAAATTTGACAATATATCAAAATCAATCACTTTATGCCGATGATGAGATTCGGATTCGGGATAAAACAAATTGAACAACAAATTTGAGAATTTGAATAAGCACGGAAGCAATCACAATTTTGATTTTTGGTAATTTAGGATGCCACCCGCCGAACAACATGCTTGCCAGAAATTAGCATATTGTTCAACTTAATAAGTTGGAGAAACAGTCTGTTTTAAGCGAATTATCATGCATGCATTGCCAACGTGTTAGAATTGCGAACTTTATATTTGCTCATATGAAAACGTTTACGCTTTGTGATTCCAAATTACAAAAAGCATCACTATTTCACATCCGTCGCAGTGAATGTCAGGAAATATATAGATGGTAATTTCACAAAAGCTGGTTGTTTGAATTGTAAAGCAGCCATTTATTTGTATGTTTATCCAACGCAAGTAACCCTAGCTTGTAAGAATAAAATTGTTTACAGCTTTTTTGCTGATAGAAGGTTAGCAAAACATAGTTTCAAAGATATCAAACAAATGATGGCAAACAGTCAGAAGAATAAGTTATTTTGTCGTGTCACATATATTAGTCTGTGTCGAATGGTCATCCCATGTTTGACTTTGACAGAGGTATTCAGGTATAACTTTGAAAACCATTATTTTTTTCTTTATTTCAGGAGCACCTGGTTCGTTGAGATTTTAACCCATGCTTTTAACTCATACAACTTTGAATATTGTATTGTTTGGATTCATAACCGTTATAAGTCACTTGAAACACTTTCCAATATATACAAAAATTGGGGTGTGTGATTAGCGATAACATTTCCATGAATTCAAAACCTCTATATACGGTGTGTTTGATGTAGAATTTTAATAGGCCTAGAATGAACTATGTTAGTTGGGTGTATTCTCACATTTTTTTCACCAATTTTGCTGATATTTTCTGGATTTGTTTAATTATGATATATTGTTCATATGTCGAATCTATTTGTCTGGGTGAACAAGAACCACTGCAAAAACCATTTCAGAGCTATTGGTATAGGGATCTGGAATGCCGCGCGGAAAGCTATCTGATTAGAGTAAGCGGCATTTCTCTGATGTCTTGAGGATGGGTTGCCGTTGTTGGCCTCCTTTGGTCGATGTCGACCATGTACGTACATCACATTCTGCAGCT
>JACCGJ010022267.1:0-20695 GCA_013407085.1 Atriophallophorus winterbourni
CACACATACACGTAGACTTAGTCGGCCCATTGCCCCCTCCACGTGGCCACATATATATCCTCCCGATAATCGACCGTTTCACCAGGTGGCCTGAGGCCATCCCACTTCACAACTGCTCTTCCGAGACAGTTGCACATGCATTTTTCGAGCGTTGGGTGGCACATTTCGGTTGTCCAGGTATTGTCACTACGGACCGAGGTTCCCATTTCGATGGTGCCTTCAGTAAATTGCTAGCTACTCTGGGTTGCCAGCATCACTGAACTACAACTTACCACCCCGTGGCGAATGGGATGGCCGAAAGGTTGCACAGGCAGCTCAAGGCGGCATTGATGGCGCATTGAGGTATTGACTGGACCGAAGTCCTACCGATCGTCCTCCTAGGTTTGAGGTCCACCTTTAAAACCCCTTTGCAGGCTACCGTAGCCGAATTGACATACGGTCGCGCCATCGCTCTACCTGGCGAGTATGTCGCCCCACACAAACAATCACCCTTCGCCTACGGCGATTACGTGGCGCGCTTGCGCCATTACATGGGTCGTTTTCGCCCATCACCCCCGCGGCTTCA
The DNA here is from genome assembly GCA_013407085.1 of Atriophallophorus winterbourni. Lineage (NCBI taxonomy): Eukaryota > Metazoa > Platyhelminthes > Trematoda > Plagiorchiida > Microphallidae > Atriophallophorus > Atriophallophorus winterbourni. The sequence goes on from JACCGJ010022267.1 coordinate 566, forward strand.
GGCCAAATCATCACATGTCCCAAAGGAGTTGGCTGATTGTCCACATGTTTTTCTCCGGAATGACATGGTGGAGCATCCTCTCCACCCACCTTATACTGGACCGTTCAGAGTAATTCGGCGCTCTCTTAAGACGGTCGTCATTGACCGTGTCGGCAAGCATGACACTGTCTCAATCGACAGAGTCAACTCGGCTTTCATGGACGAGGAAGTTATCCCACATGACCCAACGCCAATCCCGGCACCACTGGTCATTACCCCTCCTGTACCTACAGCTAACCCAGAGCCGGCCACTACAGGAACAAAACGTGCCAAACGGCAACCCGTTCGATTCGCTGATTTTGTTGTAAATATTTAATACTTTCATATCTTTTGGCATACACGCGTGCATTATTTCGTACCTCATTCTAATCACTCGGTCGTGGCCCTAAACCCAAGCACCAAGGAGTTTTCTTTTTCTTTCTTCCCTCAGGTACGCACCCACCCACCGCTGATGCCACCGAATCGCGCACCCTTCCTGGTCCACCTACGCTTGCCCCCAACTCACCCGGTAGCCCTAGCCACCAACAAGAGCACAATTTTTCCAACACGCCTGTCACGTCACACAAGGTCTTTACCAGCCCAGATTGACGCGCCAACCGATTCTCTTGGCGCGGCCGATTACAATCCTTTTTCGGGACACAGGAATTTCTGAGCAGGGACTGTTTTCGAAGCTTCTGGTTCTTGTTGTCAAGCCTACGAATGCGCCTGTTTCTGCTCAAATTGGGTTCATACTAAGACCACGCCAAACGGGAGAATCCCGCTAACAGCTGTTCACTCCATGTGAGGCGGCTCGGCAGTACGTTCACTCACATGTGAGACGCTACTTGGCTTAGTCCTGATCGGTTCACCGTACATCCTACTCTCGAACCACCGATGATCGACCCACGCAGACCGAGCGCCCTGGCTGACTTCTATGTGACTGGTTGCTGAGAGACTACGTTCCTGCCCGGGGTAACCTGACACCCGCCTGCGCCACGCTACTGGCAACTCCCGATCAGAAGTCTTCGCTGACCAGACTTCTTGGAGGGGGGCTGTGTAACACCGCTTGTTTTGCCTCATCAAAACATTGACCTTGACAATAATTAACTTCCATTTTTGTTCGTGCGTGCATCGTGATCGCTATGTACACGTTTTGGCTACCGCTATATATCTTTCAGTCAACCTGCCTTTTTCTCCAACGTTCTTGGGGACATTATTGTAGTAATCTGGTCTACTACAGAGGTTAAGGGAGTTAAGTTGCGATTACCCGTCCAACTTCCGGGGTTCTCGGTCCGTACATTTTAAGGTGGATGTTAATGACCTCCCAGGCGCGCTAAATCTGCATTGTCTACTTTTGGGATACCATAAGCCCTTCTACTGATATCACAGATTACTTAAATGAATTAGACAATTTTTGATTGGACAGACCAGTGGCAGTTTCCTGTCAACCGATAGAAATGCTCAGTGATACTTCTAGGACCAAGCACGCCGGAAGGTAGGTACTTCCTCGGGGATCTTTAACTCAAATGGGTTGATAGTGAACGTGACTTAGTTACAATTGTGGCACGGTCGTATCAATCCAAGAAGGATACGAACAAAAAAGCCGGTGGCACAAACCGCGCATGGTGAGTTATTAGTCGGCCGTTCTCGGCATTTACACCCCATATGTTTCGCATTCGTTTACCCCACACAAGTTAGAAGAGGTTTGAAATATGGTTTACCAGCGACCTTTCCATAAACTCAGGGATGACGTGACCAGCCAGAAAAATTGCAACGGCGGGCGACTAAAAAATTACAATGAATCAAATCAATTCCTTACGTGGAGAAAATTCAACGCCTAAAACTTATGTCGCTCAGTTCAAAGTAGTTCAAGCAACTAGTGAATAATGTACTGCCTGAAATTACTGGTAAGTTGTACAATACTGGACAGGATTACTTCACCTAAGGTTCTCAATAGTCAATAGTATATTACAGTACAAATATCTACGAGCTTAAAAGATAACCGAAGGATAGTCAATTCAGAAGGTGGGGTGGAGTTTAGATACAGTTCGTAATGGATGGGTTTATATACATCACATAACAGTCAATACAGGAAAAAATGGATCGGCGTCATTCCGGATATATGTATCTGGAAAGGAAGGGTAAAGTGGGTGCGGTATCTGGATTAAAAGCGAAAATCCATTAAATTTGTTGTTGAGAAAAATGGAGAAAAGCGTCAAGTCGTTCTTTAAAAACGAAGTGATGGACAGGTTACGACAAGAGACGGTAGATCATTCCAAACACGCAGAGTACGGACAGATAAGAAAAATTAACGGCAGTTTAACAGACTGAGGTGATGAGCCAGCTTGAAGACATGCCCATGGGTTCTGGAACTGGGTGCCATCAAAACCAATATCAGATCTCCTCGGATGCGACGGCAAATCATCGGGAATAGGCTGAGTTGCTGGAGGTCGGCTTCATAATTTATCAAACTAAGTCCTGAGATTAACATTGTGAATCTCAGCTGGGTCAGATCTAGGACGCATAAGTGATGGGACCAAAAGGATTCCGCATATTCAAGGTGGGGGATGATGAACGCATATAGGAGTGAGGGAAACAGGCGACGGTCGAAAGACCAGAAGACCCATTTGAAGAGTCGTACGTTGCGATTCGTGACCGAGAATGCGAGGGAACATTGGGGAGAGCCCACAAGACCACTTTAAACCAATAAGTCGAGGTTTTTTTCTTGCATACTTACCGAAAGTTTGGTGTCCACTAGCTTATACCTAGGTTCGCCAGGTCGACGAATGCGGAGATAGGCATTTTATCACTCAATCGATAAAGCACCCATTGTCGATCAGCCGGCAAGCCCTATGCAACACACAAACACGCGCGAACGTGTCACGAGATCCACTGCACAGACAAAGAAAAAAGTCGATCTTGCCGTGACCGTGGAAAGTATTCATTCGACGGCGACACGGAATCTTCGTGACCTTTACATCACGTGTTTAGTTCCGGTAAGCGTGGATACTATTTCAGTTAAATGTACTTTCTGCGGGTTCCATCAACACGCGTCCTGTGATGAGAATTTGACTGATGAATGCGTGAGGCTCGTGAACGTTGAGAAACACCCATCGGTTTGTTATGTTTGTACAAGCTGTAGGCAATCCATCAAAGACGTCCGCCACAACAGTAAAGATTTAACTGTAGGTAAAGTGCCCAATGAGATGGAGAGTAGACTCTCACACCTGGAAAACCAGTTTGCTGAAATGACAAACTCAATAGAGCTATTGATCGAACCAACAACAAAGGATCCTAAACATTCAAGTTCATCTGTAGACACCACCGGTGCCCCTAAATATTCTGAAATATTGCTGCAAGACACCAAAGAGATCGATAAAACCGAGTCAAAAGTAAAGCCGTCTTCCTCAAGTGTTGTGTTTGAGAAACCAGCCTCAAAAAAGGTTTCGTTTAGCATTATTTGTACCAATGTGCCGGAGGCATCTGAGACACTATTTTCGACTAGACAGCAGCATGACTTGACCGAATGGTCGAAACTGTGCACTAGGATGGGTGTAAAAACAATTACTCCGGTTTCTCTGAGACGCTTGACTCGTGCTCCCAAAGCGCCGCACCAAGATAGACCAAGATTGCTCAAGGTAGTGTTGCAGAGTAAAAAAAGAACTAAAAAGATGTACTTTTATCTGCATACTTGTTGCAAGACGGTGAACAAAACACGCCACGTATCTTTGTTGACATACCCTGGTCAGAGCGGGCAAAATCTACAGTAAACAGGAACACTGGGAAGGTAAACGAGCGCGACAGTCGTAGTCTTATAATCCTGAACGTTCCTGAAGCTGCTGATAGTCAAGATGCAAAGTGTAACTCCAACCACGATATACAACAATGGAAATTTATAAGTGACGCTATCCAAACAAATAAGACGACTGTTATCAATACCTTTAGGATCCCGACATCACCTAAATACGAAGGTAAAGCTCCGCGACCACTCAAACTGACACTGCTGACAGACAGTATCGCTGACGCCGTTCTTAAAAATTGGAAGCAATTTCGATACAAATTGCCCCGAGAGATTAAAATTATTCCCAGACGTCTCAAAACTAATAATATCAAGGCTGATGCCGAAAGTCCAAATACTAAGCCAAAAAATGGAATTCGGCCGACTCTACGGGAGTCGGCGAACAAAATTACCTACCTACCGACTCAGACCGATCTGTACCAATAAGTTTATCTCATGAACCGACCTTGCTATCAACATCGACTGTCAATTTTTTACATACGAATGCCCAATGCTTGAAAAACAAACTACACGAATTGACTGAACTAACTACCACACACTCACCAGACGTGATTGCCGTAACTGAGACATGGTTTCATTCAACTTTAACAGACAATGAAGTTGCCATTAAAGGTATGTCCCTACTTCGTCACGATCGCCTGACTCGAGGAGGTGGTGTTGCGATTTACCATATTCCGAGATTGCTCTTCCAAGAGATCACTGATGATGACGTACAACTGCAAGACACATTATGATGTTCGCTTAATGTAACAGCAGGAGAAAAATGCATAGTGGGTGTGATTTACCGTTCGCCCTCAGCCGACGAAGCCTACAATTCAGCATTACTTGCAAATATACGCTTAGCGGCTAACAGATACCGCGGCAGACTTCTTTTGATCGGAGATTTCAATCTGCCGAACTTTAAGGGAAATTCATTTCATCCAGAAAACTCTTTAAATGCTTTATGCCAACATTTGCTTGAAGAAATTCTACTCTACAACCATATTTTCAACAATACCCGATTTCGTGGTACTGATACGCCGTCTATCTTGGACTTTATACTGACAAATGAATAGCACGTGATTGAAAGTCTCACTTATGAAGCTCCAATAGGACTCAGTGACCACTTAGTGATTACGTTTGATTATATTTGCCAGGCAATCAGAACAAGTGACATCAACAAGGTGATGAGAAAAATTTCCTTTTCACAACTCAAATCTACTCCTAATAACACCACAGACCCTGGTCTTAAGTCCGACAGCGTGCACGATCAGTGGCAGTGGATGATAAACAAACTTTAATCTGCCGTTGAAAAGCACTCTGATATTGTTCCAGAGGTGCAAAAAATGGTTAACTTTGCGTAATGCTGCATGGCGGGCTCATCGACAAGATACCACTGTTGAGAGTTGGGAGACATTCCGGTTGCTGAGAAATAAGGTAAGCAAACATGTTGTTGAGGACAAACTGGATTATCGAAAACATTTACTCAACAAAATGGAATCAAACCCCAAAATTCTCTATCAGATCATAAATAACCGGTCTAGGGTGAAACCAGGGGTTGCTGCTTTAAAGACGCGTGATGAAACCAACAACCACAGCATCGGAATCTGCCGAAGTTCTTGCCCATTTCTTCTTTACTGTCTTCAGCCCACAAAACACCGCTACCTGCCCCTTAACTTCCGTCACCTCACCTGAAAATGTTTTACAACAAATAACTATTACCCCGGACAGTGTCCTCCGAACATTGCTAAATCTCAACACGAAAAAATCTCCCGGAGCTGACGCAATTACCCCGCAGATCCTCAAAAACTGTGCTTCTACTTTGTGTACGACCCTGACCTACTTGTTTAATCTCTCTTTAACCCAAAGTTTCGTTCCATGTGATTGGAAGAATGGCATCATTACCCCAATCTACAAAGGAGGAAACCGTTCCGACGTATCCAACTATAGACCAGTAACACTACTACCGGTGATATCTAAAGTAATGGAGCGCCTCGTTGCAAACCGCGTCACAAAACATCTGGAAGACAATTGCTTGCTCGCAGTCGAACAACACGGCTTCAGAAAAAGACACTCTTGCCTTTCAAACCTTCTGCTCTCCCTCGATGACTGGACACAAGCTGTAGACAAAGGTCTCACCATACACGCGTGTTATCTTGATATGTCCAAAGCATTCGATCGTGTCAACCACAGTCTGTTACTACAAAAAATGGAGCAATGTGGCATCAAGGGTTCATTACTAGCCTGGTTTGAGGATTATCTCCGCGACCGTGTCATTCGAGTAAGGGTTGACGGTGCTTTATCACGACCCATTGCAGTAACGAGTGGGGTGCCGCAGGGATCAGTGCTTGGACCAATTCTTTTCCTGATCTATGTAAACGACTTACCGAAACTTGTTCGCAGCAAAATCTTGTTATTTGCGGATGACATCAAGCTGTGGACACAAGTACGCACAACTGAAGATTGCAGACAGCTTCAGCTGGACCTTGATGCCTTACAGAACTGGTCAGTTAGAAATGAACTACCTTTCAATTTCAGCAAATGCAAGGTATTGACTATTGGAAGATATTTTGAGTTCTCTTACACCCTTGGTTCCCATATTCTTGAAAGCACTGACAAGGAAAAGGACTTGGGTGTGTGGGTGAGCAGCACATTGAAACCGTCGCATAACGCCACAGCTGTCTATGAAAAGACGTCGCGAGTACTGCTACTGCTAAAACGCGTGTTCGGGAGTTTCACTAAGCAAACCGTTCATCGAATAATTAATACGTACTTGAGGCCAACCCTGGAGTATGCGGTTCAGGCTTGGTCACCCTGGCTACAGAAGGACATGAGCCTCTTGCAGAGAATATATCATCGGACTACCAAGCTCGTACGCGGTTTGAAGCACAAACAATACGAAGATCGTATTGCAAGTCTCAATCTATTCGACTTTCGCTACCGCCGTCTTAGAGGTGATTTGATACTTATGTTCAATATACTGCATACCCCCAACCATCCCCTAAATCAACTATTCACGCGACTACCACGCAGAACCAGCCGGAGTCACGACTATACAGTACATATTCCTGACTCGAGACTGAACTGTCGAAGGTACTTTTATTCTGTACGTGTATGCTTTACCTGGAACTGCCTACCTTGTAATGTTGCACATTCACCCAACTTGGATATATTCAAATCGAATTTGGACAATTTCATGTCGGCCAATCCAAACATTGAAACAGTATATTCTGCATCATAAAGCTTTGAACCAATGCATCCAAGTAAACTATACATATTTACCCTATTTAACCGGTTGAAAACAATTTCTGCTCTATGTATTTTCACGTGATTCCTGAACTAATCAGTAGGAAAACAAACCCCGTTTTACTACCTATGTTATTTGTAATTCGCATATTATTCTGTGGTTTTTGTAAAGCTATGTGCTTTTTGGACCATTAAATTGAATTGAATTGAATTGAATAAAGGCGATTTCAAGGGATTATATGTGGAAGTCCTTCGTTCCTTCCTACAGATGGAAAAATTCTTTGTTATGAACTGGAAAACGATTGTCTCTAATGTTCAACCCATTCGATCTACCAGTAATACGTATACCTAATTTTGCACCAATTGGTATACAACTTGAAGACATTCGTCACTATGGATACTTGTTTTCTGAAACATTCTGCGATATAGAACAATCATTGGGTAGAACATATTTTGCAGGTGAAAATATCAACTTTGAACAGCAGGAAACGATAATCCACACAATTTGCGGTAGGTTGGAAGTTTTTCATTTCAATTGCAAGTTTGTTTTCGGCTGCCGATCTGAGAAACACCAGATTGCCGATGTTTCTTCCTAAGCAATTAATTCCACTCACATTCTGTGCGAAACTTAAGGCAACCTCACAAAATATGTGTTGTTTCGTAACATGGAATACGATTTGCGATGTTCGTTTTATATCGTGCCTTTAAAAAATCGTATACAAGGATTTTCTCTAATTTGGGGTATTTTAAACTTTTTCCAGCCACAATAATCAGAAACTTGCAATTGAATTAGAAATAGGTTAAAATCCCACTCCCGAGTTTCCGTGGATATTACTAGACGCGATTCGTCGGACGTGAAAATTAAAATTGATTAGTTGAAATTGAAGAGACCATGCCCACTAAACCACCAATTTATTTTCCTATTCTTTGTAAATTTTTTCGATGTGATCAGTTGACTTTTAGAATATTTTTGTATCCACAAATTAAATTTTTAAAGCTCTTCGGGATTACCGCGAAGGTCGTTTAGCTATTTTCGCGCGCATAATACATATCAAATTAATTCAAGGTCATTGTTGGTTTAAAATACAAGAACCCTAACAAAAACCATAAGATGGTAAAAATTGAAAATTTGCTCACGCATCAGTTTGACATCTCAAGGTAACCTATATTTTATATCAAAGTAAAATCTCGCTTTACAATCAAGCTGTAAATTAGTCCAAATAGTGCATGAGATACTGTACACTACAACATACCGGTTTCCAAAGTGTGTGGATATCGCGACTGCATTGTGATTAGTTGGATTAACGATTTTTGGATGTATTGAAATTATCAGCGCTATATCGGAAGAAGTTTGACTTTTAAGCTATTTCAAAGTTACTGGTGCATGATAATGCAGCCGTTATTCAGAAAGTTTGATTAAGAGTGACAATATTTTATTACACTGCGATCACAACAATATATTTCATTGATAAACAAAATGCCGATTATAGCTCAACCATATGACACGAAGGCTTTATAGGTTAATTTTCATCGAATATTCTCATGAATGGTTTCATAGAACCAGAATCAAATGCAGTTGCTGAAATTTCCATCACATACAAACACCTTGCGACCGGTTAGCTCGTTTGATGATTATAAACATATTTCAAGCATTACAATTGAAAGATTTCAGACGAAATGCTTAAAATGAACTGTTATTAATGTTGATAGTGAAATTACTTAATATCAACTTAAACACGAAGAAATTGGAAACATTCTGGTAACTCGAAACTTCTCGTTCCCACCAAAAACTCACAGCGCTTGACATTAATTATTGATTTACAAGTTGATCAAACTTGAGGTAAGTCTCATTCTAATATTACAGAGTTCACAACTTCAAACTCAACTTTGACAGGGTTTAGCTGGCTGATGTATATTCTTAATCTTCTGTATACAAGGTAAAATAACAGCGAAATCGTGGTTTAGAATGATGTTGTTTGCACTGTTTGGAGAGCAATTTTTTCGTGTCAATCAAACTCAACTATATCGATCCATGCGATAATTCCGTTGAACTGAGAATCGTTTCCCTTGGGGGGCGAAACTTACAAGACATCCAGAACTTAGTGCTCAATATTTCGACATTTTCAGCAGTGAGTGGTTCGTCGGTTTTCTTATTTTTCCCTTGTGATTAGCTCTCAAGAAATTATTTCTGTATTATCTAGGGAATAATTCGAAAATGTTTATCGAGGTAGAAAATGTTGTTTTTCATCAAATGGAGATGAAAAAATTAATTTTCATTCAGTATGGATATTTATGAAAGACATGAAATAAGGTTGCATATTGACATTAACCACACTTTCAGGTAATTCAAAGTAATTCAAGGTTTTTAATGGTCTTAAAAGCAACAAGCTTGAAAATAAGAATAGGATGGAAAATATTGAAATGTACGAGTATAAAACAAGATAAACATTTAGATTAAAGTGTATATAAGTATTCTGAAAAATAAGAATTCAATGAAAATTCGTCTAACTTCATTTTAAAGTCATGCAAGATAATGCAGTGGTCAACGGTAGAAGGTAAACTGTTCCAAGTAAAACAGACACGAGCAGATTGAAAATATCTTCTACAGTTCAGGCGGAAATGGGGTATCACCAGTACGTATTCATGGGTCCGATAATTTCTCGTATCCCTTCGCGTGAATAAATCCTGGAAGGGATGGTTCGGGGTATGGAATGTTTTGTAAAGTAAGATAAGATCTCCTCTGATTCGTCAATAGGGAAAATCGAACAGATTCAGTTGAGCTATCCTTTCTTTATATGGTTTGTTTCGGATGCTGAGAACTAGTTTCGTTGAGCGGTGATAGATTCGCTGCATAAGTTCCACATCCCTCTTGAGCCACGGAGACCATGACTGCACACCGTATTCCATGACTGGTCTCAAGTGTGTATTCATTATCCTTGGGAATATCTTGGGCGAAAATACCCCAAATACCCATTTAAGTAGATTTGGGATACGTGTTATTTTTCTATAGACAGTTTTAGTTTGAATTGAGGTTTATAAACTGGAGCATATACAGAAACCCAAATATTTTTCTTCAATTTGCAAGGACATGTGAACCTATATGGTATGTAAACTCTACTCGATTCCCCACATACATGAGCCTGCATTTGTTGAAGTTAAACGGTAGTTTGTTCTTGAACGACCAGCATTGAGGCGTATCAAGATCTTTTTGTAACAGCAGGCAGTCTTCTGGACAACTGATGCAACGCCATATCTTCATGTCGTCCGCAAATGACGAAATATTACATCGAACGATTTCCGGTACTTCATTAATATACACCAGAAAAAGGATCGGACGAACAACTGAAGCTTGGGGAACTCCGCTAGTTGCTGCAAGTGGTTTTGATAATGCACCATCAACACGTATCTGGGTAGTGAGATTTGTTAGGTTGTCATTTACCCAAATCAACAATTTTTGGTGATACCAAGCCTTCCTATCTTCGGCAGTAGTAGGCTAAATTTGACACGATCAAATTCTTTGAAGATATCTAGGTATCAGGCGTGTATTGCTTGTTCTATATCTACCGTTTGTGTCCAATCATCCAGCGTTATCAGTAAATTAATTGAACAAGAATAATTCCGTCTAAATCCATGCTGACTTAGAAAAAGCAACTGGTTATTATCAAAATGTTTCATTAGATCGTCAAAAATGAGGCGCACACGTAATTTGGAAATCACGGATAACAGAGTAACGGGTCAGTAATTAGAAACATCAGAACGATTCCCTTATTTATAAATAGGCGTAATTATTTCACCTATCCAATCACGTAGGAATCACGCTGTAATGAAAATGCTCCTTTTTCAAGCAATTATTACTGAGCGCGTTGGCGCATAAAATTTAAGCAATGACAAACAAGGAGCGCTTGTATGCCACTGTTGGATAAGGCTGGTACGACCAACTTTTTCAAAGCATGTGTCCAAACACATGTTAAATGGGGTTAAACCCATAACCATGAGCTAAAATACTGATTTGCATGCATTTCCGTCATTCACACACCACGACCGGTTTCGTGCTGTTTGCACTCATCAGGTAGGGACAGTAAGATCAGGATCCGCATGCGCTTGAAACAGTGGAAGAATGATAAACAAGGAGCGCTTGTATGCCACTGTTGGATAAGGCTGGTACGACCAACCTGTTCAAGGTATGTGTCCAAAAACATGTTAAATGGAGTTAAACCCATAACCATGAAACGAAATATTCATTTGCATGCTTATCCGTCATTCACACCCCTCGACCGGTTTCGTGCTGTTTGCACTCATCAGGTAGGGACAGTAAGATCAGGATCCGCATGCGCTTGAAACATTGGAAGAATGGTAAACAAGGAGCGCTTGTATGCCACTGTTGGATAAGGCTGGTACGACCAACCTGTTCAAAGCATGTGTCCAAACACATGTTAAATGGGGTTAAACCCATAACCATGAAACAAAATATTCATTTGCATGCTTTTCCGTCATTCACACCCCACGACCGGTTTCGTGCTGTTTGCACTCATCAGGTAGGGACAGTAAGATCAGGATCCGCATGCGCTTGAAACAGTGGAAGAATGGTAAACAAGGAGCGCTTTTATGCCACTGTTGGATAAGGCTGGTACGAACAACCTGTTCAAAGCATGTGTCCAAACACATGTTAAATGGGGTTAAACCCATAACCATGAAACAAAATATTCATTTGCATGCTTTTCCGTCATTTACACCCCACGACCGGTTTCGTGCTGTTTGCTCTCATCAAGTAGGGACAGTAAGATCAGGATCCACATGCGCTTGAAACAGTGGAAGAATGATAAACAAGAAGCATGTGTCCGAACACATGTTAAATGGGGTTGAACCCATAACCCTACCTGATGAGTGCAAACAGCACGGAACCGGTCGTGGGGTGTGAATGACGGAAAAGTATGCAAATGAATTTTTTGTTTAACCAATGTCATTCTACTAGTACTCAAGCGACGACATCGTTGCCTAACTGTGCCAGCCTAGCTATTCATTGGTTCTAATGGTTTCGTGGAAAGGGAGCACTCGCTACCAAGGCAACAGCTGGTTTTCAATATTCAACTGCCCTAGTGTCAATCTTACGACACCAATGTGGAAGAGAATTCATTCCGTTTCTGTGGTAAATAATACGGGATGCAGCAGATACCGATTGGCGTAGAGCTAGGCACCTGGATCAGCTTTCCGCGGTAAGAGATATATTCAAGTCTCCATGTATGGTTACTTTCCACCCCAAGATAGCAGCCCCCAGTCAATAAGGTGCAGTCTTGCCACGGTCTGCTATCCTCATTGGGGATATGGGGATTAGGAAACAACCAAAGAGCAGACGGTATTTTTTTCCTCATCATCCAAACGAATCCTCAACAAGAACTCCTCAGCTTTGAAACGGAGAACTTAGAACATCCGGCTAACCGAATTTCAGGACGACGTGTAGAATATCTGAGATCTAAATAAATCAGCTGTTATTAGCAATGTGTTGAAAATAATGAAGGTTCACATGGGAAACAGCCTACTATAAGTGGGAGAGTACAGCAGCATCGGAAACGAACAGATGTTGACTCTAAATCTGAAGTTTACTGAAGGTGAAAAAGGATGTACTAATATAATACTGCCTTTTGTCCTCGGCAGGATTTGTGCCATTAAATATCGTTCAGTATGGGCGCTGGACTTGATCTGTTTGTGCCAACTGCTCTCAGCAATTTGTTACAACATTGATATCACAAATTGTTCGGACGGTATTAATTGTGACTTAATTTTGGTTTTGAGTAGAAATTATGCTTTCATTGCTTCTGCATGGATTGACGGATGAGAGAAATCGGATGCCGAAATAACAGGTTCTCAATGGACGCTAGTTGTCCCACAACTTCGTTCTCAACGGTCACAAGCCAGTGGCTCCTAAGGCTGTTCAATAATCGACATTTTCAAACTCCTATCTGCTAACTGTAACTGAAGAGGAGAATGGAAAACCACTTGAATGTGCTCATTACCGTGGATGTTTGAGATTTCAGAGCAAAACTATCCCGACCGAAGTTGCGCTAACAGTCGAGACACTTCGTTGTGATGAACGCATCAAAAACCATCCACAGTTTCATGCTGCAATTCGCTGACCTTTGTGCTGAAACAGATTTGTTTGTCAACGATCGAACAAGAAAAACTGCGATACACTCTATGCATGAAAGCTTTCGTACGGTAGACTTAAATCAATACGCTTTCGACATGGTAATTTCGCTATCTTCGTTGTTTGAGAAATACCATGAAAACGGCCAGTTGGTCATAAATTCTCTCGGATTATATTCAGTAATGATAATTATTATTATAATTACTCGCGGTCACTCGCAAAACCAGTTGTTAACAGGCAAAGAGTTTGGGTTGTGAATCAACATGAGCAAATCCAAAGTTCTTGGTCAAGGGACTGTATCGCCTCCTATCGTCACCGCTGAGAAAGATTAGCTTGAACTAGTATATCACTTCAAACATTGCAGATAATCTATCACTGGACATCGAGATTGATAATCGGATTGACAGAGTAGCTGTCATCTTGTCACATTTACACTCTCGTTTCTAGGGAGGGGAAGATAATCACTTGCGTCCTTATTACTTTACGGTACGGCAGTGAAAATCACATGATTCACGCAACAAATCCATGGAAGCAGTAGGCTTTCCATTTAAGCAGAATTTGTTGCATTCTGAACACAAAGTAAATGGACAAAGTAACAAAGGCAAAAGTGCTGTCTACAGAGCATGGAAACTCAGCAACATGCACGCTGTCAACACTGATTGGGTCTTGTGTACAGAATATAAAATGGTTGTACTCAAAAAAATCTTTTCTATGGAGAATTTGAATCAGGAAGTCGACTTTTAAGCAGACCGCACTCGTTGTACAAATACGTTTGAAAAATAAATATGAAAACTCTTGACATTGTTCTAACGACTTGGGAAAAAAGCTGTACTTGACCGCTCATATTGGCGGCACAAGCTGCTCTGGACTGCAGAATGTCGATTGCAAGTCCAAGTGACAACATTTGGCCAAGTATGTTTCATAGCTTGAGTCATACACTTTGATGGAAGTCTGAAATGAGCTCACATATCATATTATTAGCGAATTCTGCATCACATAGAGACGAAGTCGGATCAAAATGAAGTGTCTTCCTTAAACTAACCTTAGCGCAACATTTCCAAATAATGATAAACTAAAAGCTTTTAAAGCAAATTCTTTTGATAAATAAACCTCTTTTATTTTTCTTACACCAAAAGAGAATACATTGAAAAGCTAATCGTTGGGATCGATGGAGATGCCGGCAAATGAGCATTTTTGTTCTCATCGTTTTTCATTGATCAGAATTTCTGCTTGCAGTTGAATCGCTCGCCCAATCAGCTGTTTGACAAGCAGAAAATTGTGATTTATCTTCATTCCCATTGGCTTGATTTATTACCACACGCTGATTGGTTGGCCAAAGAAGAAATCCTCGGACAACTTCGCTTTCGACATCAACTGTCATTATTTATTATGGTTTAATTTTATCACGGCAACCCGATCTTGAAATGGATTCAAACCAAAACCCATCGCCACATGATCCAGATTTGTATGACAATGAAAAGTGTAGTGTTAGTAGTGGTTCAAGTGCAGAATTGGAACTTTTTGTGCAATCCACCAGAAAAATACTCACCTCACAGGACCGTGGAGAATCAGATGAGCAGATGAAAAACAATTCCCACAGTCTCGACACCGCGTTGGAGTGTAGTGGGCATGCAGGAACGGAAAAACGATCCTCAATCACTTCACTCCCTGCAGACATGGAAAATCGCCTAACTTTACGAGAACATCCGTCAACAGACAATCTTCCTTCCGATCAGAAAGTGAATCAGGTGCATTCTGTAAGTTGAAAATTAACAGCAAGATTTTATTAGGAGTTCAACGGATCACGAATGTTATACTTTGTTTTTTAAGGCCTCATAGATTTTAGATAATAATAATTTAAAATGAAACAACGAGACGATCACTATACCTAAACTTACAGTCTCCACCTGATTAGGACAAACAGCAAGAAACCGCTTGGATTATAAGCGCGGTTAGAGTGAGCGACACACTAATTGTGGCAGTTATTATTTCTGGATTTTCAATTTACTATGTGAAAGCATCATATGGCGAAAAACTTAAAAATGCAATAAAGAATATTTTAAATTTTATGTTCAAATTCATGTTAATTACAGCAGTGCATATGGAAAATGAATTAGCGTTAAATATTTAACATATATTAGAGATAAACTTGTCCCAATTAGGTAAATTTTATGTCCATTTTTATGGAATATCTTGAAACAACCGAAATAAAAAGTTTCAACATAGGAATAATCTGGATGGCCATAAAATGTGTTTTCATTTGGCAATACATCAAGACTCAAATTCAACTAGATTGTTATGTTTTGGGGTGAAAGAGTCAGTGAGAATAATAGACATATTACAACAAAAAAATGAAAGATTCCTGATGAAAGTCTCGCTTTCTTGACCAGTATAAGCTTGCATGTTACAATCGCAATTAACTCGTTAACAATGAGAAATGAAGGAATATGAATTTGACAATTCTGAAGGTGACCATTCTGGAAACAAAGCTATCTACGAATCTTACCAAGCAGGTTTAGCAGTAAGCATAAATGAACCCTCATAGCCTTCGCCTGTTTAAATCTGTTTCATTTTTGAAAATAATGTCACACTAAAGTCTTCAATTACAATGTGGTAATTAACTTGTGATTTAGATGTTTAGTTTATGAAAACCTGCCAATGAAATCAAACGTAAGCGCCCTGAATGCTTGACCAATAATCATTTTGTGATTCTGTGTTTGAGAATCGTGGTTACTTGTACGAACCCAATGTAAAAGTTGCATTCAAGTTTAAGATTGTTTATCACGTATCCACCGTTTCAAGGCTCACTGAATGTAATCTTACTGTCTCCAACTGATGATGGCAAACAGCCAGAAACCTGTAGTGGAGTGAAAGTGCGGAGTATGTGAGCAACACATAACTTTGGTCATCCATAAGTGCCTTGAGTGCTTGACCAAGAATCACTGTGATTCTGTGTCTGAACATCGTGGTTCGTTGTACGAACCCTATGTAACAGTGGCATTCAAGTATAACTTTGTTTACAAACGTAATACTTTTATGTATATACAAGTTAAATCCTCGCAATGAATCGTCACACAAGTGTTCAGATCGCCGTCTCTGAGTCAACCAATTGTCTTATTGTAGGTCAGCAGGAAGGTTCATGTCATATTAATTAAGACGAATCGTATTTTCACTACCAACGCGTGATATACTGTTTAAATAGCCTTCAGGAATAGTCGATCCAAAGCTAAGCACTATAAGTTTCACATGCGAATCGAATTTTCCCCCCACACCCACCTGAGACCGAGCTTTCCAAACATCGGTCACATTCATCCACAATCCAACAATGCAAGAGAAAGCCAATTACTCAAAGCTTTTATTACAAATATGATCGAAGATTAAATACACGACCATCATATACATGCAAATCCCGTTACCGTCTCAACCTTTCTGTACCAAATGTCATTTTGATCTGGTTTTCCCATCAATTTCGTGTCAGCCTCGTCAATTTTATCCCTCATCACTTTGTGCTGCTTCAACACAACTTGACGAATTGAATATCTTTCAAGGAAGCTCAATGTTGCAAATATGCTTTTGTTCTTAAATATGCTGTAACTCAAACCCTTCTCGTACAATTACTACGAAAGTCAAATTATTGCGAGTTGCCGAATGTTATCGTTCGTCTTTTCGGCACTCTTGACTTGTGCCGCAGATGGATGTTCTGCACGCCGTCCAAAATGTCATCAATAACAACTTCACAACATTATCAAAATGTATGTCGAGGTATACAAAGGCACAAGCGATCTGTAATTGTAAACGGAAAAATCTATACTGATAAGTGATTGACTATTGTTTATTTCCAGGCACATAATTTGGGATATTTTTGTTCCGAATACGACTTAGACGGTCCATTGGATAATTCTAAATATTGCTCCGTCAAATTCGCAGATTTTGGTCGCGAAAACGAAATTTCACTTTTCACTAAAGCTACCGTAATTACATAAAGATTAAACATGTACATTCAAAACTAGATATCAAATATTCATACGGTACACCTAGTGCAAAAGGTTTAGTTGAAACTAAATCCCATTAGGGGAATTGGTAATCAATCAAAGTAAAATCAACATATGAACTCAACGTGGACACGAGCTCAGGCAACCTGGTTACAGGAAAGGCTATGAATAGTTTGAATCCTTAACTCTTAAGTTGGTCTGATCAAAGTATATATATATATATAGTCCTTATATTAAGTTACTAGGAAGATCGACAGTGTTGTAGTTACAAAAATGTCATGTATTGTCTTGATATGATGGAAAAAATATTCGTTTGGATAAATATCATGTTATATAAACGGGATGTAAGGTGGAATTACTACGCATAAATATATCCAATTTGTTCCTATTTCTACTCTGTCCGTGTCTGTTTTACTAGGAACAGTTTACCTTCAACCGTTGCTCACTCCACTAGATTGCATGAATTTAAAACGAAATTAGACGAATTTTTATTGCATTATTCGTTTCCAGAACACTTATATACTGTTTAATCTATTTTCTCATATTGTTTATACACTCAAATTTCAATTTTACCACCCTATGGTTGTTGTTAAACTTGTTGCTTTTTAGACCATTAAAAACCTTGAATTACCATGAATTACCTTGACACACATAAGACAGGTTGAACTCACAGACTTGAACAATAATCGTCATTTGCACGCAATTTATCATCTCCCATACTTTAGAATTTTTCCGATCGAAACCTATTCTTTCTTACTCAAACTTGAGAGTAACCTGAAAAAAGAAGAAAAAACGTTTACAACATCATCACCCGAAAAATATTATAAGAAATTCTGTAATTTCATGAGACATTAATTTTCATTTGACAAGATTGCGTTTCATGATTGTATATTGTTGTCCATTAAAGACATTTTTCTGCCTTTTGTGGGCTTTTAAGTCAAATTCATCTTCATAACTCAGTTGAAAATCCTTTATATTTTTTATAAGGCAATTTTATTTTTCAACAAATTCGAATGGGTGTTTGTCAAGTGTTACTATTAACGAAAGGCAGGAATAAATAAAATTGTTTTTTGTCAATTTTTTGAGAATAAATTGGCGCTTTCCTTAGTGCTTATATAAAAAATGCGTTCTTTTTCATTGTCGAATTGTTTATTGTCACACAGCAAAGTCCAAGTTCCAAATTCACTCAATTTTTTTACACTTCGTGAGCAGTTGTTTTTCGAGACGAAGTTTCAATGTGTCCGTAATGTCTGCTAAAATATGTCAACAAGAATCTGCATTTGTATGCCATTGTAGGATATGATTGTTACCAACGAAGTGCTCAACCATATGTGCCCATGAACAAGTAGTTGCAGCACCACGAAACCGGTCGGTAGCTGTGTGTGATTGCATATACATGCAAACAAAGATTTTTATTCATTCAAACTTATGTGTTCTATCACATCAAGATGTTCAGTGTGTCCATAAGGTTAAACTGGCCAATTGTCAAACCTTTCCTATCGTGGCATATAGGGCATCAGTTACCCATCATTCTATATTCACTTGACCAAGTCCTTCGTCAGGGAATTCATCGCTTTGATCATAACTCGAACTCAAACTCAGAAAATTGTATGGTAGAAAAAGCAACAAGCTTAACAGTAACCATAGGATGACAAGGTATATGGAACATATAAAAATATATATAAAAAAAATATAAAATATCTCAAAAATCAATAGGGACATTCGCATACCGCATGGTTCGTCATAAACTCATCGAGTTTGGAAGCGAAATCCTCAACAGATTCTGATCGTGTGATTTTTTCAGGCAAATAGTTCCAAGTGAAACAAATTCTTACGGAGAAAAAATTACGACGTATTTCCAATCGAGAATGCGGAATGCTTAAAGCCTTTGAATGTGTTCGTGTTCTAGTAAGTTCATTGGGCTTTAGCAAGTGTTTAAGGGGGTGGTTTACAGAATGCAGGATTTTGAAGGTCAACAAAAGGTCACTGCGTATCCGTCGTTGGGTAAAATCTTGTAGGTTTAGTTTTAACATTCGCTCTGTGAAAGGCAAATTTCTGTACCGGGAGACCAACTTTGTAGCACGATGATAAATCCTGTCGAGTAGTTCGATATCCTTCCTCATCCATGGTGCCCAGGCTTGGATGGAATATTCCAAAACAGGACGTATATACGTGTTAATTACCCGGGGTAGGGTTTCGGGCGTAAAAATCCTGAATATTCTTTTGAGAAGACTCAAGATACGGCAAGCTTTATTGTACACCATCCGGCAATGCTGTCCCGGCTTCAGGTTAAACGAAACCCAGATACCCAGATCTTTTTCTGCTGTGGTCCAGACGAGATCTTGCGTGCCAAGCTGATACGTGTGGTGCAGAGATTTCCCAAGCTGCAGCATTTTACCTTTCGCAGGGTTAAATGGTAACTCATTTAACTGGGACCAACGAAATAAGATGCTTAGATCCTGTTGTAATGCCCTACGTCATTAACAGACCTGACACGTTTCCAAATTTTAATATCATCGGCAAATAGTATCAAGTTGCATCCAATATTCTCTAAAATATCGTTCATATACACCAAGAATAGAAGAGGTCCAAGCACCGAGCCTTGCGGAACTCCATTCGTGACGTCTATTTTTCTAGATAAGGTTCTGCCAACGCGAACTTGGACGTGTCTATCATTAAGATAGTCCCTTATCCAATTCAGCAATATTCCCGTTATTCCATAGGATTCGAGCTTTTTAATTAAGATGTCGTGGTTGACTCTATCGAAAGCTTTGGAAATATCGATGTAGCAAGCATGTACAGCCTCACCTTCGTCTAGTGCCTTGGTCCAATCCTCGAACGTTGTAAGGAGGTTAGATAAGCAACAGCGACCTCTTCGAAAACCGTGTTGTGCTGCGGTCAAAATATTTTGGTTTTCAAAATGTTCTCTTATGCGCGCAGTCCCAATGCGTTCC
>JACCGJ010022270.1:0-13802 GCA_013407085.1 Atriophallophorus winterbourni
TGTGGTGGGTTTTCGCCTGGCAAGCGTTCTCCCTATAAAAGCCACAAAAATCCAATGATGACATCACGACGCGTCGGATGTGACTCGCCGCTCCAAAAGTCACTGCCCCTTGTCCTATCCGAGGTCATTGTATGGTGCACAGGCAAAAACTGAAGTCACCAACCTATCAACGGGGTTATCGGGCTCCGAACTGGAAATTCCCAGAAAAGGGCGTATGAACCGCTTCGTCGGTCACCGGCCACCGATAGGTGCGAACCTCTCTCGCTCCACTGCCTTGTGGGTAAAGGCTCGGGGTGGGACCCCCTAAACGAAATCTCACCTACTTCGGTGTAGGCAACCGGGTAGTATCATGCCTACGTTCAACGATGCCGATGACAACGCTTTGTACCCCCCTTCTCGCTTTGTACATCTCATTGTTTATGTTGAACGGTACTATATCTGTATCAGATTGTGCAAATATAAATAATAATAATAAACTACTACCATCCCCGGCTGTGACAACCTTGCAACCCATGTTTGATTCGAGATGTAGACACTTAATTCCTGTGTTTCCTAGCTTAATCTTCTACATGTTCATTGGATTTTTAAGTCCCACTCTTTCTTATATTTTTAAGATTTTAACCTCTAATCTGTGATTACCCAATCCTTTGAAAACAAGTCGAATATTTTTATATACTTGCTTCGCCTTCATTCCTTAAAACTTACAAGTGGAATTTATCGAGTCGCAACGGCTTGTACCGATTGTGTGACTAGGCTGGGCTACCGACACGGACCATTGTGAACAGGAGAGAAATATGCAGATGCTGGGTAACGAATGTTCGCTCCATCTCGCTGGACGCCTATAGACCGTCGAACCATAGATATTTGGAGATGGTTTTGCCCTATCAGCCACTCTACTTAACTTTTTTGTCAGACAATGGGCACGGAAACTATTCCGCAGTGTTGGGGGAATCTATAACCATGCCTTTTTTTTAAAAAATACATGCGTACTTCATACTCTAACCACAGGGTTCAATTTTATAATTGATACTATAGTAGATGCATGTAATGCAGGCGTACCGACACCTGGTATTTAGATAGGCTGCGACCAGTTTTGGAATATGGTTTGCCAGCCACCTATCCACAAACTAAGGGCGAACGTGACCAGTTGGAAAAAGTGCAAAGGCGGGCGACGAAACGAGTACAAGGATCGAAATCAATTCCTTATGTGGAGAGAGTTCAACGCCTCAACCTCATGTCGCTCAGTATTCGGCGTGTGAGCTACGACCTGCGGATAACTCATCGCATATTACTGGGAGCTTATGGTGAAGAGCTGCGTCAGTTTTTCCCTCTCGTGGCGGACTCAAGAACCCGTGGCCATGCTCTAAAGCTTCAAAAGAGAATGACACTACGCCTAACACAGGGATTCACGCTCTCAACAAGAATTGTTAACTTGTGGAATGCGCTTCCGGAAGAGGTTATTTCAGCAAGATCTGAAGACCAATTCAAGCAACTAGTGGATAAGGTACTGCCTGTAAACACGGCGAAGCTGTACAACACTGGACAGGATTTCTTCAACTGAGGTTCTTTTGGACTATGTTGCTGATATAAAAAGATGCGGCTTGCGAGGGCTTGACTAACTGTCGTCTATCAATAAGAAGAAGAAGAACGTTTTCGTTTAGATTTTGTGGACAACGCAATTCTACTCTTAGATTCCTATACGGATGCTCTGTCTACTTTAGACCGACTATGTAATATCATTCCATCCTGCGCTTTGCACCTTCCAAGTGCAATGTTCCGTTACCGGATATTGATCCCAGCAAAACGGAGCTAAGCCTAAACAATGAGGAACTTGCGACTATAAACTGTTTCACCTTTTTGGGTAGTTGAATTACTAGCAACGCTTGCTTAAATAAGGAGATCTCAGCTTGCATTTCCAGTGCTGCGGAAGCTTTTTGTAACTTAGGTCATATGTGGCGTCAAACAGGTTTGTCTCAGAAGCTCAAGGTAAGGTTTATAAGGCTACAGTACGCGCAGTTTTACTGTACGGATGTAAAATCTGGACACTGAGAAAAAAGAAATAAGACGTCTACAAGTCTTCGACAATGGCTGTCTCCGACCATCGCTGGAGTTAGTTGCACTATCGGATACGTAACGCCACTCCTAACTCGGAATGCGATCGTTGTAAGGGTTCCAGACTGACCTTTTCCAAGCAGATGAAGTCTTTTACTGGTAACCTATATGCGGTTGGTGCGACCTGCCTCCCAGGTTGGGGCCCAAAAGATGAGAATTCGCAGTGTCTTCTTACCCATAGTGATATGGCACATAATCGTGTTCAGTGGCGGTCTTGCTGTAAACATCTTTCTTGATTAATCTTGTCTGTTGTCTGGCGAGGAAAGCTTGTTACGATACGTGACAGTGAAAGCCGCAAGGAAGCTGCCATGCCGATGTCGCTCTCTTCGTTCACAACACTTGCTTGAATGCATGTTTGATTCGAGGTGTAGACACCCCATCCCAGCGCGCCTGTGTCTATACTTCTATGGGCTCAGTAGTTTTCTAGGTGCCACTACTCCCAACATCTAGTAGAATTGTGTACTATGTCGTGGTTGTGTGGCAGTTAAGCACTTGTTACTGGTGTAATGCTGTCAATTATGATGATCATGGTTTCACCCTGAATTTGTGGCTTCGCATGTTGTCTGCGACCGATGATCTCTCCACTTGTATTTGTGCAGTACTTCGTGCTGTGCGGCTAACACCGTGCTAAATTGATTGGCCAGAGGTAGTGAGCTGCATGCTGAAACAGGCTGGAGTCTCACTACCATTTCCTGTTCTTTTTCTTCCTCATATCTGTCTAGGCCTGGGCAACATGACAGTATCTTAGCCCACGTGCAGTCTCTGACTGTGCGGTGCTTTGCCTGGATCAGGCGTGTTTCATACCAGACCCTACCACTTGTATTTCCGTCTCAAATCTGTCTCGTCTTGGGGCAACCTGACAGTGTTCTTCGCCACGTGCAGGCTCTGACTATGAAGCACTTGCAGGTATCAGGCTTGTGGCTTTTCATATATCATACATACCATACTTGGCGCAGATTGGACCGTATCGCCGCGATAAGGCTACAGGTGGCGAGGTAATATCAATCAACAAACTGCTGTTTATTGGTGTACCAGTGTAAGATTCTCGCACGATTTTAGGGTGTGCAACAGGCAACCTTCAATTCGGAGGTTAATCCCAAACTAAAGCGGTCCCCATACTAGACACAAACGCATACTCGTTGCCTTAAGTGTAAGCCAGATTTCGGGATGCTCTATCGGCTTCCCTTTCAAAAACATTGGCCAGTCGAACTGGATCGTCATTGGCCATACTTAAAACAAGCACTCTACGGCCCTGCTTAAGAATGCTGCAGTCTTTTGTCAACCGTCACACCACTGGATCTCTGTTGAGTCCCGTACGTTACTGAGACAGCGCCGTGCCTTATGGAGTAGTTTAGAGTATGAAGATGAACGGATGTTTCTTAGAATCCGAATCGAAGATAGTCTAAGGGCGACCGGAATTTTTGGCCGAAAAGCGCACCTCGGAGATGGAAAAGGCATCTGTTATGAGTAAGACGAGAAGGCTTTACCGATTGATTACTGTCTGTGGCCCTAATCCACAAGGTCTGAGTGAAACCATTCTCGAACGAACTTTTATAGGCGTTTAGAAAGATAGAGAGAATATTTCGGACACCAGTTTAATCAGCACCATCCTTCAGACCCCCGACACCCCCCAATCTCCTTTGCAATGGCTAATGCCGCTATCCCCGCCCAGTGTCGAAGAAATACGGAGAGAGATTCAATCACTAAAGCGACACAGGACGCCTGACGAGCACCACCCGATATTTTTAAAGAAGTAGGCTAGATAGTCTTAGCAGAGTTGCACGAACTGTTCTCAAAGGTATGTATAGATGAGAGGATACTTGCCTCCTTTGGTGAATCCCTGATAATACCTGTCCATAAAAAGGATCTCGGGACGAATGTTGCAACTATCGCGGAATTTGACTTATCCCAGTGATAGCTGAGATACTGTTCACCATCCTTCTTCGCAGACCTACCCTGATTCGAGAGGATACTTCTCGCGAAAAGCAAGCTGGTTTTCGGCCAGGGGATGAATGTGTAGACCCGATATTCGTTCTATATCAGTTGCTTCAACACCAACACCTGTATCAGCGACCAACATTAGTGGTTCGTTCTAATTTCCAATTACCTTTTACTTCAATGGTACCTCATCCCTATAAAAAGCCACAAAAATCCAATGATGACATCACGACGCGGCGGATGTGACTCGCCGCTCCAAAAGTCACTGCCCCTTGTCCTATCCAAGGACATTGTATGGTGCACAGGCAAAAACTGAAGTCACCAACCTATCAACGGGGTTATCGGGCTCCGAACTGGAAATTCCCAGAAAAGGGCGTATGAACCGCTTCGTCGGTCACCGGCCACCGATAGGTGCGAAACTCTCTCGCTCCACTGCCTTGTGGGTAAAGGCTCGGGGTGGGACCCCCTAAACGAAATCTCCCCTAAATCGGTGTAGGCAACCGGGCAGTATCATGCCTACGTTCAACGATGCCGATGACAACGCTTTGTACCCCCTTCTCGCTTTGTACATCTCATTGTTTATGTTGAACGGCACTATATCTGTATCAGATTGTGCAAATATAATAATAATAACATCCGTGTCAAAACTTGTCAACTGACAAACAACTGTATAGAACATCGTTACAGTTTTTAAATATATGGCGCATGCGGATCCTGATCTTACTGTCCCTAGCTGATGAGTGCAAACAGCACGAAACCGGTCGTGGGGTGTTTTGTGACGGAAAAGCATGTAAATGACTATTTTGTATAGAACATCGTTACAGTTTTAACTATATGGACGCTACTTATTATTCTCTTTCGCCTGATCGTTTATTGTGCAAACTACCGGAAACTTTTGATGTACATTCATCAAAATGAATTGCTTGTTGTATATGTTTTTATTGATTCTGTTTCTCTTTTGTAGCTTACCTTTCCGTGTGTGTCCCACTCATTATCGCAATGACTACTGACCGTTCCGGAGACAATGAGATAGATGACTCTCTTTATAGGTACCACTCACGTTGAACTGTGATTTCCTTTTAGTCGTCAGCGCTTTGTACTGGGAGAAACGGGTATGCAATTGATATCCAAAGCCAGAGTGCTCATTTGTGGACTTTCTGGAGTTGGTGTTGAAATTGGTAAGGCAATTTTGATTGGTTGAACTTTCGTGCATTTAAGCAAAAAACCTAACCCTCGCTGGGGTTGGGGAGGTCATCATTCAGGATGGGTCTATCTGCTCATACGAGGACCTTGGAACTCAGTTTTATGTACGCGAATCTGATATTGACGCCGGTAGGACGAGGTTAGTATTCGTTACGCTGTTTCCGTTGCTGTTGTGTTTAACTACCGTATTCTCGTTTCAAACCAATTGTATATTACAAGACAGGGTTCGATGTGATATCACTATGTGGCTGTCTGAACATGTGATTTTGCCTATTAGTTGATTCCTGTCGTTCAATCCTATGCAATCGTACAGTACTTCTGTGTTGTGCGGCCACGGGTAGTGAGCTGTATGCTGAAACACGCTGCAGTCTCACTGCCATCTTTATTCTCTATTTCTCATATCTGTCTATGCCTGGGCAACCTGACAGTAATATCGCCCGCGTGCAGTCTCTGACTGTGCGGCACTTTGCCTGGATCAGGCTTGTGCTTTAATACCATACCATACCCGTGGCCAATCAATTTAGCACCGTGTTGGCCGCACAGCACATAAGTTCTGCACGATTGCACATCCGTGCCCAAGAGAACAGAATTCGAGTTGCTTCTTGCCCTTAACGTTATGGCTCAAAATCATGTTCGGTGGTGTTTTTGTTGTAGGCATCATCTTAGGGTTTTTTTTATTAATCTGGTATGTTGTCAAGTGAAGTGGTGTGGAAAGCTTATTATGATGTGCGATAGTCAAAGTTGCATGGAAGCTGCCATGCTTGTGTCGCTCTACTTGTTCATGAATGCATGTTTTATTCGAGGTGCAGGCACTTACTTTTACTTTACTTTTGTGCGACTATCTCCTCCTGGAGGATGAGTCGGCTTCAATGAATATTCTTGGGAATTTGGGTACAAAGCGGCGTCCCCAGCACCACTCGGCGTTTGTTCGAGTCAGCTTCTCTAGCCTTTGCACAACCAAGTGCGACCAAGGCAGCAGGGAGTTGCCAGAAAGAGGTGGTCTACGAGACTCTGTTCCTGATTTTTCCTCAGGTTTTTCTCCCAAAGCTTTTCCCGCGATCGGGTATCCCGCAAGGCAGCGGAGGTTTAAAATCAGGGTTTTCCATCCCTTCGATGAAATGCCCCCCCAGGCTAACGAGCTACATCTGCCCGAAGCAGGTGCAGGCACTTCATCCCATTGGACCTGCGCATAATCTTCTATGGATTCAGTAGCTTTTTAGGTCCCACTTTTCCCACATCTTTTAATAATTTTTGTTATATCTCATGGCGATATGGCCGTTCAGCACTCGGTACTGGCTACCGGTAGTAGACTGTTTATGAGGTGGATGATGGTGATTACATTACATTCGAGTCAGCGCGTGTTTCGATTAAGTTTGCTGTGTAACGTAATAGTTGGTCTTTGAGACTATTTTCTTCTCGGGTGTTGTTGGTTTATTTCCACCAAGACTCGCGACAATACCCTGTATTCCTCCTACATGAGGAGTTTTAGAGGATGCTTCTCTACACCTCGTCGCTATCTCGGAAACCTGCTGAGTCATGCATTCCGGTTTTTCAACCCTTCTCTACTGCAGTGAGACCTGAGCGTGTTTCCGCACACAACTCATTATCGTTTGAAAATCAATTTAGCAGGGCTTTACCCTCGCGGGGCAGAGGTTCCACGCAGTGCCTACTTGTGTTCAATAACTTGGGTGTTCGGGCTCTGTTTGTCTCAAGTTCACTTCATGTCTGACACGATTGCTTTCTTTGTACGCGTTAGAAACGATAACTTTGAGTTACTGGTGCAACCGCTCAAGTAACGTGCTGAAAATCTCGCACCAAACCTATGGAACTTACAGGAAAAGCGTTGACACACATGAACTACGTCGTCGTCATCCCGTTTTTCCATTTCAACATTCTGAGACTGGAAAGGTGATGCTTTCGTGGTCCTATATACCTCTTGTCAATCGTTTTCACGGGGTCCTTTGACATTTTTTCGCTGTCACTAGTGATTTCCTGTTGGAAATTCATTGAAGCACAAGTGAAAAAAGCGTGAAAAGACGTCTCTCACATACTGTATTCGGTATTCCTCGCGGTGCAAGCCACACTAAAGTTGCCTTGCTTTTCTGTTCGTTCACAAAAGTTGATTGAAAATGAGTTTCACTTAAGCTGTAGGCACCTCATTGTGTCTTTTCTACAGATTCCACTTCTTTTAAGTCCTTCCTGCATTTAGGATTTTATGATGCCATCGTTGTATGGTATCGGTTGCAAGGCATTGCCCGATTAAACTGCATTCACATTCTTTGTTCATGTTTGTGAACAGGTTCGTTGTGCCAATGTTGTTTAACCATGTTGATTTCAGATTTAGAACAGTGGGCACATTTCTTACACTGTTTCCTGACACGCTGTTTGTACTGCCCATACTCGATGGGTATAAACATCGGGAAACCTGATAATCACGGCGAAGCTGTACAACACTGGACAGAATTTCTTCAACTGAGGTTCTCCTGGACTATGTGGCTGATATGAAGAGATGCGTCTTACAAGGGCTTGACCTTCTGTCGTCTAAAAAGAAGAATACCTGTGTGTGGGGATGGAAGTGCATGCAAATATGGATTATTGATCAATCCCATGGGTTCAACTCCATCCACATGTGTGTGCGTGCATGTAGTTGCTCAGGTTGGTCGTACCAGCCTTACCCCACAGTGTGTATATGTATGTATGAAATCACAAGCCTGATCCAGGCAAAGTGCCGCACAGTCGAGGACTGCACGTGGGCTAATATACTGTCAGAACTACGGGATTATAACATTGCCCAAGCCTAGACAGATATTGGAAAGAAAGATAGCAATGGCAGTGAGACTCCAGCGTGTATTCGCACGCAGCTCACTACCAGTGGCAAATCTTTTTAGCACGGTGTTAGCTGTACAGTATAGAAGTGCTGCAGTAGCTTCAAAGTGCAAACGTTACTTTCCATTTCACCACGATTCAAAAGCATGTGGTTTCTGATCGTACTGTTCAAGCAGTACAAAATCCGGTCATGTTTTGTGGGGGCGATAGCTTGCAGAATCAGCTATTTTATTAACTCCCTTACGTTTTACCGCATCCTTGCGTGTATGTATGTGTTCAGTATGTTGAAGTCCAAGTCCAGCTTCTGGCTCCCCGAGCCCAGTGGAATTGCTTCTACCAACTGAAGAAGAGGCGAGTGACTGGCGCCTGAAAACCAGTTTGCTTCGGGTAGATAGAGCTCGTTAGTCTGGGTGGGCAGTTCATCTAAAACCTACGCCGCCTTGCGGGAAAACCGATCACGGGAAAGGCTTTGGTAGAAAACCCTGAGAAAAAATCTGCAGCAGAGTTTCGTAGACGGTTAGTTGGTGCACACTACCCCTTTCTGGCAACTCCCTGCTGCCTTGCAGATCACACTTGTTTGTGCAAAGGCTAGAGAAGCGCCGAGTGGTGCTGGGGACGCGCTTTGTTCGGAAAGGCCCTACTTGTGTTTTCTGACGACTGCGTTCTAGCGACGGCTGTCTTTTGAACCCCCTCGTCTTGGCTCAGAACATTGTCCGTATTCCGAATCTCATCTTTTCCGAAGTGACGGCGTTGTGCAGTACAATCAAGTTCGAAGCAAAAGGAGAAATGGAATAGAGAAAAGGGCAGTACTGTTGTTCGCTGTCTATTGATGTTCTTGTCTTCGAGATTCCGCCATTTTTAATTTTTGAAACTGGTCGATGTCACTGGTCTGGCGGCGAATATCAATCACTATACACGTGAAGCTGACAGACTTTTGAATCACATGTTAGCGAAAGATAGACTAAATAGAAGTAAACTATAATAAATGTGTAGAGAGACACTGGTCTGCTATATTTGTACCCAAATTCCCAAGACTCTTCATTGAAGCCGACTCATCCTCCAGAAGGAGATAGTCGCACAAAAGCAAAGTATGTTGAAGTGGTTGGTTTGTGACAGCTTTATCCAACGGTTGTTGTCAAACTGTGCCTACTGTTTTTCGCCACGGTTTCAAAACACTCGTGAGCTGATTGTACTATCTGTACTTGATAAGTTGCAACAGCACGTTACCTGTCGTGTGGTGTTGGTGATGAAAAGGACTGCATATACGGATATTTCGCAACCCCATGCTTTTCTCTACATCCACGTGGTTGCACAGGTTGATGGTTCTAATCTTAATCAGAAGTCCCTTTTAACTACTCGTTTCTGCACGGATGTGCAATCGTGCAGTATTTTGTGCTGTGCGGCTAACCGTGCTAAATTGATTGGCCACCGGTAGTGAGCTGCATGCTGAAACACGCTGGAGTCTCACTACCATTTCCTGTTCTGTTTTCTTCCTCATATCTGTCTAGGCCTGGGCAACCTGACAGTATCTTAGCCCACGTGTAGTTTGTGACTGTACGGCTCTTAGCCTTTATCCGGCTTGTGCTTTCATACATACATACTCGTTTTGTTTCAGAGCTGAAGCCAGTCTACCCGAACTCGCGGCCCTGAACCCTTACGTCAAAGTCTCGGTGGATTCGAACGATCTGCTCAGTGTGCGCACTCCTCTGGATGACCCATCTAATGCCGATCTTTTCGTCTCCTTGATCGATGAAGGTTCGAAGCTTATTGATGTAAGTGTTTGCTTGTTTCTCTGTCCTGTGGATATATTTCATCCAGCTGATAATGGGAGGTGCTTCAAAGGAACCTTGAGTTTTCGTGAGACGGTTGCTTAACTAGCGACGTTATGTCGATGGGATATGTTCCCGTCTTTTAAGTACAACAGCGCATATGCTACCCATTGGCAAGTTGAATGGCGAATCAAAGTCAAATGGAGTTGATGCGTGTTTACAAGTTGAAAGCGGGGCAACTTTGACACAGCCCTGGTAATCCGTCTCAAACTAGAATACGTGTTTTTACCCTAGCGGCGATCCTCTTGTACTGCTTTATTGATTAGACGTGATCGCTGGAAGGGTTGCTGAATATAAGATATTTGGAAGTGTTAACAATTGGTGCCTTAGTATAATATTGAGGCGCCGATATAGGACAGGGTTATCTAACGCGGCCGTTGGCGGAAATGGCCGAATTTTGAACAGTCCTTTCTGACGCGAGTTTGTGACTAGGTTGTGGATTTTTTTTTGTGCGACTATCTCCTCCTGGAGGATGAGTCGGCTTCAATGAAGATTCTTGGGAATTTGGGTACAAAGCGGCGTCCCCAGCACCACTGGGCGTTTGTTCGAGTCAGCTTCTCTAGCCTTTGCACAACCAAGTGCGACCTGCAAGGCAGCAGGGAGTTGCCAGAAATAGGTGGTCTACCAGACTCTGTTCCAGGTTTTTCCTCAGGGTTTTCTCCCGAAGCCTTTCCCGCGATCGGGTATCCCACAAGGCAGCGGAGGTTTTTGGTGATTTCGGACCTGGAAACTCACTGGCATTATTTCTCCTGATGTTTCCTCTCTTAGACCCAGCAACTTGACATAATCTCTCTTCACGTACCATTTTTATGCGTATCATATACATCGTTGCCCCGTCATTATCAAACGGTTTTTTTGCTACCGTGTTGTGAAAACACTAAGATCCCTTAGTTTCCATCTGTCACGGGCAACTTGACAACCTCTTAGTCACCACAAACCCAAGCTTCCTGCTTTTGGTGCTCGTCGTATCCTCCAAAGTATTCGCAAATTTTACTCAACGTTATGCCTCATATCTCCGGTGATTCTTATCGGGTGCGTTTTCACTCAACGGAATAGCGCTCGCTCCTTTAAAATGTGTTTTTTCAGCTATGTCGCATGTATCAAAATTTTTGTGTTTGGTTGTAAAAGTAATAGGTATGAAAGCACAAGCCTGATCCAGGCAAAGTTCCGCACAGTCAGAGACTGTACGTGGGCTAAGATACTGTCAGGTTGCCCAGGCCTAGACAGATATGAGGAAGAAAAAGCAACATGAAATGGTAGTGAGACTCCAGCCTGTTTCAGCATGCAGCGCACTACCTCTGGCCAATCAATTTAGCACGGGTGGTTTGGCAGACAGTACGAGTTTAGAGAATGTTTTTTGCATGATTGCACACCGGGCAATGTGTTTTGCTGTGATTACACTGTACCCGCTAACTCATTCTAATCAATTTTAGCTAAGTTGTCTGCCCTAAATGGATCGATTTCTCAAATATTAACTATTGATACGTTATGGTTTGGTGCAGTAATAGCTCAAGGTCACGTGGCTTATCGTATGAGAGTTCGTTTTGTAATTGAAAGGCGTGTTTTCCGTGTGTGCCTTTGGCGTTTGAAAGTAAACTGTTGTCGCCGTCTCAGCTCACTGCATTATCCGCGTTTGCTCCTGAATAACGCTCCAATAACCGGACGATATCTTGGTGTAGAAATATTTCGTGATAGAGGAGAATCTTTGTAAGTGTTGGATTGGTTTACTTTGAGAAGATAAACTCGTTTTCGACCGTTTTGTACTCCCCACTGTTTCAGTCAGTGTTTCGCGTTGTTCGTATTTTCAACACATACAAAACAACTGTTTTCTGATTTTACCGTCATCAGTTGGAAACAGGTAGATTCGATCCAGGGGACTTTGGAATGGCACAGGAGAGATAAGCACAGTAAAACTTTGTGACCACTGTTTAGTGGGGTTCGCACAACAAACCACAATGTTCAATCACAGAGTTATGTGTAGTCAAACGCTCAAGAAGCTTGTAAAAGATCAATGCAATATGTTGCTTCCATCCCCAGAACTCACACTCCACAGTTTGTTTCAGTTTGTCTGCCGCCATTGGGCGAAGACGTTAAGATCAAGTTCAGTGAGCTTTGGAACATCAGGAAAGTAGTTAATAAAGGTTGGCTTTGATGTTAGTGTTCAAATGCAGAACCACAGAGTAATGCTTAGTCAAGTGCTCAAGCCGCAAGCCACAAGCAGCCAATGTCGTAAGCGTCTAGAGCGCTTTCGCCAGGAATCACTTCATAATTTTGCATTTGAACACCGTGGTTTGTTGACGTGTCTTCAGCTGGTCTCAAGGTCACGTGCCGTTGTGGGCTGTCGTTTATTGGTTCAGATATGTTGGTGATCAAAGTTATACTTGTATGCCACTGTTATATAGGGTTCTTACAAAAAACCACTATGTTCAAATACAGAATCACAAAGGGATTCCAGGCCAAGCGCTCTTGATGGGCTAGTCACCAAACCGAACTATCTGATACACCGTGTCATCATCATCTGACTCCGACACATCGTTTGTTCAACCCAATTTTTTATTCTCTATACGACAGTTTGTTCACTCAACCTTTTCGATGCGTTGAACTTTTGTTCTGCATTAAACGAACAAAGTTTAATCTCCCTTATTTGACGCTGGGATCTTCAATCAGTTCTATCTCGAAATCGCACTACTCTCTCTGCGTTCAGTTCATATTTTGATCCAGCTCACGTGATGATGATCACTCCTCCCCCCCTCTCTCCTCTTCCTTCTAGTGCCTTGTCCTGACCCACGGTTCATTGCACGCAGCCTCGTTGCTCAATGTGTTTTGCCGCAAGTACAGCATTCCGGTAAGTCCGCTGCAACGTACTGTCTATGCTTTTTTACTCGTTCATGTTCCGTGTTCGCTGGTAGTTTGCTCTAGCTTTGTTTTCAATCCTTGATGCGACAAACTTTCTTGGTGATTTCGCCGTGCTTGTTTACAACGTTCGTTTCAGCGCGTGTTTCGATTAAGGTTCAGGGGACCTTTATGTGAGGGAACACAATGCCAAACTCAGTGGACAATATGTAGCGTTGTGTGTGTGTGTGTGATCAGTGACTTGCCTAATCGGGCCCAACCATAAGCGTAGCAATAGCAACGGCAACAAACCTTCAGACAATGCGTCCTCACTGTTCCTGACCAGATGCTGCTGCTGATGTCGTGGAAACAGTAAGCTATGGGGAAAATGTGGGGCGTAGAGCGACTGTCTTCTGGTCCTGTTTGAAGTTCTGTGTCCGAGGTAACCGCCTTGAAGACAAAAAATGATGGTATACAGCGCGGGTGTCGTAAATGCGTTGTGATATGTAACCTTTAACATCCACGCAGCACATGAACGAAAGATGAATGCTTTTCATGTACGGAGAATCCGTTGAATGTTGAACATATCGTGGATGGACAGAGTAACCAATGCAGAATTGCTTTGTAGTGCCTGTTCACTCGACCGAGAGAGCATTGTCTACACTTTTATTGGTATTACACCGCGCTGCTTGCGACGAAAGTTGAAGATGCGGTGGTTCACCCATCTGGCTTCATATTCCGCTGTTCAACTCACCAACTAAATGGCTAATTTTGGAACACGGGGCTCGTAGACGTCAGCTGTACAGAATGATAAATGGAGATTTAAAATCAGGAAGTCGACCCTACAAGGTCGAAAGCATTAACCGTTGACCGCTCACTTTGGAAACACGTTGTGGAGCATCGCCTTCAAGCTGTGGAAGTATTTATAACAGCACAAGTCAGATCCAGCAAACTGCCATACAGTCGGAGACTGCACGTGGGCTAAGATACTGTCAGGTCGCCCAGGCCTAGACAGATATGAGGAAGAAAACAGAACAGAAAATGGTAGTGAGACTCCAGCTT
>JACCGJ010022273.1:0-34358 GCA_013407085.1 Atriophallophorus winterbourni
TGCCCATATCACGTCGTTTTCTGGCGGTTTGGTTTTATACGATAAAACCAGTAAAGATTAGACCTATTAGAGAAATATTTTGTAGTCAGTTAAACAAAAACGATGTCATCCGTTTTGTACCTTGAGAAATTGAGGACTTTTATTTCAAGGATAAGCAAATGGATCGATTTTCGTCGACAAATATAGAATTTGGGGTGACAATCAGCTTATACAACATCAAAGTCCTCGGTCAGATGTCTTTTACTCCTTCCATCATCCCTGTTGAAAACTGTCATCCATTAACTAGTACATTATTTCACGTATCTTGTTTGAACTATTGGAGATAGCCTCTCGTAGGAGATTATGATAGATAATCGGATTGGCTGAGCAACCGCACTTCAGTACCGTTTGCATTTTCGTATCTGGAGCAACCAGAAGGAAGGGCACGCGAAATAAATGATTTACTGTACGGCAGTGAAACCTGGACCATTCAAACAATCTGAATGCTTCCAATTCACGGAGCATTCGTCGCATCTTGAATGTCTTGTCGTGAATGGCCAAAGTAAAAAATTTTGAACTGATTTCTAAAGATGGACTACAGAGCATGTTCACCCTACACCGACTACACTGACGGAGTCATGTATACAGAATGGAAAATGGTCGTATTTTTACGGATCTACTCTAGGATGAGTTGAATTCAGAAGTCAAAAGTTGGGTAGATCATCCTTCCGGTCACTTTAGAGTCACTGTGTTAAGCGCTATTTCCAAGCTGAGAACAAGCAGATACTACTATCGGTGGCTAAACGGAGATCACGCTACCGGCGTGTAACTTCCACTTTCTTTCGCTGTGACCGTTGTGAGAGAGAGTGTTTTTCCTGAATCATTTGAAACGTTGTAGGCATGAAATCTTCATGCGCTTCTGATGTGCATTCATGATGAAAATCGACCGAACGATGACAATAACAAATTATTTTTTATGATACCGCACTGGGGGAAATGACGAAAAATTATTTCCTGCAGGTTTCAAATCGACAGGCTCGTCTTTACTTTTAAAAGGAATTTTGATTGTTTAACCAAGCTAGGTAACGAACCCAAACATGGCTGATATTTTTGTTCTTGAATGAGAGACAAGAGATATTGGCTTCGCGTTTATAAGACTGATTTGCAATTGTAATGGCTATTCACCATCGGATGAAATGTCTTTGATCAATATATCTCATTCACGTGAGGGTCGATCATGTATCGAATTAAATCGGCCGTGAGCATGTAATAATACGTTAGATAAATGGAACGAAAATGGTTTACTAATGTTGTGTACTCGAAAGTAACTGACAAGGGTGTGTTGTTGGGTTAGGAAAATTGTCGTGTTCGGGGGTTCAGACGTCAAATTGTTTCAAATTGAAATGTGAACATCCGAGGATCCGAGTGGACGATAGACGCTGGTTTCAAAATGTTTAATCTGTTGCAAAATTTGGAATGTTTGGCTACGTTTTCATTTTGATCACATGATCAGAAAAATATATGAGCACATATATTTGGAACTGCTTACATGTATCAGTTAAGCAAACACATTCATGCTAGCCAGATTGAGAATGAAATTTGAGAAATGGATTCGTTTGTTTGTACTGTGAGCAAAAGCAAAGATGAGCTCGTGTTAGTCTAAGAGCAATGTATTGGCAGTGATGATGATATTTTTCTGATATGCATGTTTAAGTAGATTGTGTCACATAACGGCGTCAAGAAACGGCGTGTTAAGATGATTGTTAGCAATTTGAAGTGATGATATAGGGTGTTGTATAGAGGGTTTATATATCACACAATGCAGTCTCGATGCGTCAGTCGTGGTTACGTCATTTACGCTAGCTCACTTGGTCTAGAATGCCCGTCGTGTCGTAAGAACGAACACAACTAGCTGTACATTTTAATTCATGGTTTAACAGGAGGCAAACATGGTAGTACTGATTAGTTTCGCTAAGGATGCACCGTCTAATATCTGTCCGTTAGTGAGCAATCAAAATAATGGTCCATCTTTTCGTTAGTGTGGCTGATTTCGTTTAAAATAGAATAGTAAATGTTGTGGTTAATATTACTAATATCAAGCACCCATAATCCAATAGCGCTTTCGATTTATCTGGTCTCACTATGTAGAGCGAGAGAGAGGAGGGATAGCTTCTCTGTGCATTCAAACAGCAGTTGAACACACTTCAACAATGAAACAGTGAGGAGCATGTTCTTATGGCATCATGTGCCATTGGTGCAAAAAACTGTCTACATATACCGATCTCGTTGTGGGCACGGAAAGTAGGGTTTTTTACATGGAGATCTGCGATCCTGGTTTTCTGCTGCTGTGGACCCACGTTCAATTAATTCTTTAGTATTGAGACAACGTGAATGTTCACTGTCTCATTGAAGTCTGCATTTGGCAAACTTGACTAAATTCAATTTGAGTTATTCAAGGTGGAATTATTGGATTGATGCGTGTTTGGTTAAATTGACTTGGAAAGTTAATACAATGTATTATATATTCGCATGGTTTAACATTACGTCGGATCTTCTAAACTTAGCTGCGTTCTCTTGAAAGTGTAAAGTACTGAAGCCCTGATGGCGGCATCGGATTGTTCGTTATGGTGGAGAAGATACAAAAACCTGAAATGTATCTAATGAGAATCGATCAAATTATAATCACCTTTCGCATTTCGCCTATTACTTCACGACTCACTGGAATATCATCACGGGACGGGAACCTGAGTACCACAATGCATCGGTCGTTGATTTCATCTGTTTCATTGTTATAATGCTCACTGAACTCAATCTTACTGTTAAATAACGACGTAACGCCAGAAACCGTGTGTGGGGAGGATACGTACACCACAAGCCATCGTTGAACAATGCCATCTTTCTCGCTTCAGATGATTTACCGCTCAAACATCCATGGCCTTTTTATGTAACATTTAGTTGGAATATTTGGCTACATTCGAACACTTGTTCGTCTCCACTTGATTCAATAAAAAGGAGACAATCATTGAGCGGGTAAGTCTAAGACTAACTCTGGTCATCCCACGCAGCATGGCACACTTGACAACAAATGACTCATAAAATTTGCACTGAAAATCGAGCAACGCACATGCGATTTGTATCAAGTTTGTGACTTCAAGTGAACCCACACTCTCTATCACACACACACGCACACAGGCAAGCACATGCGTTGGCGCGCAGCGTGAGATGCGTGTATTCTGAGAACAGGCATCAAGTCGGTTGACGACCGGTTAGCAAACATCGTTTGGCTTCTATCTAGGCGAGTTAAGTGATTTATGTGGAGTCGTTTAGTTTTGAGAAATGAATCCTTGCTTCATTCAGACGACTGAATCTTTCTGTCTCCCCCAATTTAATGAAAATATGACCATTCGTATAGTGGAATATGAGTGTTACGGATGTGAGCAGATGATATGATCGTCATTGCTACTTATTTGTTCAGCTCGGTACACTTTATGGATCGTTCATCCTATGGCTTACGTTGCCAATCTCGTCCTACGGTGGCTTCAATTCATATATTTGTTCAGCGACTAACCATTAACGCAAGGAAATTAATTGTGCTGCTGCTTGACGTAGATCACGCCGCTGGATTGCAACTGACGCTGATCAACTGCGTACTGCCCATCTCTGTAAGCGCAGCGGGATCGGACAGTTTAGTCGTTTTAAAAGCTGCGGAGCATAAGATCATCATGCGCTTGTGATGTACATCCATAGTCGATATCGACCGGTGGGTGCCAGCAACAATTTCAATGAAAGAAGTAAAAGTAGGAGGCGAGAACTCGAACGCACAGTGTTTACCTATGTTGGAGGGGTTAACTTTGGAACAAAGTTGAGGTGGTTTATCCACCAAGAGATAATTTCAGTTGTAGGTTTCGGGAAATATCCGTACCTCGAATGTTTCACCGAAGATATTGTTATGATTAGCTTAGAGAATTTGGTCACGATAATCTTGCACCTCAGTTGTTGGTATTGATGGATCTTGGTCATTGGGTATCGCGCTTTTCTATCGTGTGATTAAATAAGCTTGACGTTGGTTGTTGGTTTCTTTATTACACATTATTCATACCATCTCATTTACTTGAAGAGTTATTGTGAGTAAGTAAAAGCGCAATAGCGGAACATGACTAAATAGCATTCCAACCACCACTGCTGTTTCTTCCTCACCACTGAGCAGCCTATAGTAAACGTGGAGGGTTCAAGTCACTAGCATGACCAGGATCACTGGTCCGATCACCTGATACAAAGTGAACACAGGTCCAGTCGCACACTGTGGCTATTACATGTTTTTGTCTTTTTTTAGTCATGTGTCTGTCCTGCTCATCTCATGGGTCTGACGAATCTTCCTGTGTAAAGAAGTGACCCGTCCCCGGAAACCTTTCTAAACCATTGAACTCCATCTGTTGCATTATGAAATACATGGTCGGTCCAGTATATTTGTCAACATAGGCTGTCGAGTGTTCTGCTTCCGATATTACAGTCCCGTAATATGTGAAAAACTGTATGTTTTTTACGAAATGAATGCCAAATTTGGAGATGCCAATCAGAACTAGACATTAAATTAAAACTGATCATTCGATTCCAAATTCTTGATCTGTATCAGTGAAACCCATCTTACTGTATCAGTATAAGGAATATACTATAATGCAATCGTTCAGAGTAAAGAAAGGTCGGATATTTGGCTTTTCAGAACCGACCATTGTAAAAGCATGAACCAAACCCATTATGTGAATCGAACCTGTCATCTAAGTTTGTAGCTTCGATGCCAGTGGGTTTCCAAATTTTTAAAATCTCCTGCACCTCTAAAATACTTTTATATCTCCTCACCATTATCAGAAATACACAAGTCGAATGATCACTGCACCAAAAACAAAATATTCCGAACAATTGAACAATGAATCAACATAGAATGACTACCTATAACAGACAAACACGGGAAAATTATCACTCGCACCCCTGGGTTTATAAAACCCTGTTCTAGACTGATAAACATTTGTTTTCAGATTATACTTCGGGCCAGGGTTGCATGATCACTAACTAAAAGAGGAAGATTGTATCCTTCATCAGAGAGCTTGGTTCGATCTTTAAGCATAAC
Organism: Atriophallophorus winterbourni; assembly: GCA_013407085.1. Taxonomy (NCBI): domain Eukaryota; kingdom Metazoa; phylum Platyhelminthes; class Trematoda; order Plagiorchiida; family Microphallidae; genus Atriophallophorus; species Atriophallophorus winterbourni. Next base: position 5,105 of record JACCGJ010022273.1, read on the forward strand.
AACGCTAAAATCCTTAACACGGAAAGGTTGCTTTCCCTAACTGCTTGAAGAACGAAGAGTCGGTGTCCCGAGCGAATGTTGTGAGCAACACATGACTTTGGTCATTTTGCGCGCTTCATCGCTTATTTTGGATAACTGTAGTTCTGTTTAGAACAAATCTAATTAACAGTACCCCTTCTCAGAGTATAGTAGTTCAACTTTTTTTAACTTTTTCAAGTCTCACTGACCCTAATTCCACTGTATGTACCACCTGGCGAAGGTTAAATCAGAATAGGATTTTGTGAGAGACGTGTACTTCATTGTCAGAGAACCACAGAACTAACTGAAAACCATGAAAATATTGACTACGTTAACACCACAGATTCCTTCAGTGCGAGCGAAACGTTTGAAGTAGCATTCGTTCTTAATCTTAGACCATTTCGGTCTTTTCGTAGAAAATAGCTTGTACAATATGCTAATTTAAATGTATATTCAATGAAATGACCTAAAGCAAAAAAGAAAAGACTGCGAGACTGCAAGGCTATTTCGGTTTTTCATCAACGCGTAAACTACTAAATTGTAACAAACATGGAAGGCTATTGGTGTAAACGAACTACGAGTATCTACAAACGCGTAGAAACACAACGAACTATGCATTGACCAAGATAAGTCTTTTTTCTCTTGCAAGCCATCAATATTCTTATATTTTCCAGCTTCCATACATTCAATAAGCCATTCTTATGCGTTGACTGAGCCATTTCTGACAATGCATTATTCACTCAACGCAAAACAAAATCTTCACAATCCTTTTCTAAACATTTCATTATGTATCAACCAATCAAATTCAAGCGTCAGCCTAGAGTTGTCATGCAAACTGTCCGAGCTTGTCCGAACACCTTTTGCACACAGGCTCGTGCTTGTTGTAACATTCCTTTAATTGGTACAGAAAGACATTGTTTCGCGTGAACAATGTGACACATTGTCAGTCATTGCTGTCTTATAAAATGTAAGAATTTAAACGATGGTCTTCGGTAGTCGGTTGAGCTAATTTGATTTGTGGAAGCTCATCACAACTTGTAAATCACGTCTAAGGAAAGGGCTTTCGCTGAGTCAGGGTTGCAATGAACAGAAGTGATTTCGTTACTAACAGTTAAGCCCTTTTGTACTGGAGCACAGTCATCCGTCAAACTATAGTACACAGATGCTACGGAATAGGTAGACATTGTTTGTGTGTACCAATGCCTTCGCGTGTTGAGATGTCTTGTTTATTCTGACCCTCATGCTAATGACTTGCATTACTTAACGTTCTCCCTATTGAACTCGTTGGCCGTTATTTAAGAATCGCATTTTAACCATTTTTATTGCAAGCACTCACATATTGCTAATTGGTTGCTTTGCCAAGCGAAACAACAACTCCATTCATTAACGTATTTGATTGGGACTTTGTACAAGTAACGTTCTAAATTTCAATCAATTGTTAAGATGGATTGTAGTAAATAAATCGGAGGATTTTGTTATAGAATGGTTATATCACGGATCGAGAGGTTTAGAAAGAAGTAAGCGAATAAGTGTGAGTCTTCGGGATTCCTATTGATTGTTTGGATCATCAGTTGTGATATTTGAATCAAGAATCAGGATTTTTTGGTGTAAAAACCAATCGCTTTTCATGTACCATCAGATGACAGCTATAAGAAATACAGAGGATGCAATCAACATTCTATTGGGGTGTTTGGTACATATGGGGTCCATATAAGGGGCCGATAGTGGAGAGTTAAAGACGAGGTATATGCAATATCAACAAATTGTTTATCATGGGTTTTTGTAAACTGTCGTACATGATCCGCTGGTGACGTTGCAACATATCAATCGGTATTACTCAGTATTATTCGTTGGGAATTTCAAAATAACCGAAGATTATTAATTCTATTTTGTGTGGTATCTATGTTAGATTTTGAAAATTATATTCAATTGGTAATTAATATTTGACAATGATTCAGACCAGAGCGGGGCGACTGTAGAATTCACACCTCGTTGAAACTGGGCGTTAAAATCAGTCGATCCATGTCATACTAATTGTTGAATCTCAAATCCTAGCGTTGAATACGGTATGATGAGCGTTAATTGATTTCATTTTGCCTCTAAAATTAAAACTGACATTACAACGTGAGCTAGAGTGGGGTTTGGGCTACTGCGAATACCACATCACCAGAGCATTCGTCGCAAAGCATGCAGCTGATTACGAATGACACAAACTTTTCGCTTGACCTACGCTGGTAGCGTGACCACCCCAAAGGGCGTGGTCATCCAAACAGAGTCTCTTTGTTGTCCAAGATCACTATGGTGACCGACGCGTGTTTTTTGTGCAACAAACTTAGCGTGGGCAAAACAGGGTATTCGAGAACGCGCTTTGACGTTGCTAAGATGGTCTTAAAATTTGGAGTGATGTAATATCGAGAGAGAGAATTGTTGCAAGAAAAAAATGGTTCAAACTAACAAGATTATCAATCAATGACTTACGCATTACTCATCATGCCGTTTAATGCTAATTTTGAAACACAGAAACATGTTCGTTACGGGATGAGTTTGGCTAGATTAAGAAATTCACTTTTATGGGAATCGATAAAAACGTTATCATTCCCTTTTGTACATTTTTAAATCAGGTTTCAGAAATTATTTTTTTGTATTAGCGGTACGAATTGGTCTCATTTAGTCGAATTATGATTCATGCGTTGCTCTGAATTTATTCCCAAAACTCATCTCAAATTTGAGGGAACAGATTCAAGGTAAGTATAAAAATGAAACATTCTGCAACCTGGTCGTTATTTTGTGAGCAGCACAATACAATCGTTATTTATAAACGCCTTGAGAACTTGACTAGAAATCACTTATTTTATTCTATATTTAAACTTTAAGGTTCTTTGTTAGGACCCCCTTTAACGCTTTAAGGCTCATCGAAACTAATCTTAGTGTCTTCAACTGATTACGGCTATTAGCCAGAAATTGGTTATGGATTATTTATACTGAGGATTAGAGAAACACAGTACTTTCATTGTTTATAAGCGTCTGGAACGCTTGACCACAGGTATTACTCTGTGACTTTGAGTTTGAGCATTGCGGTTAGTTGTACCAACCCCATTGCACGGACAAACCAAACTTGGTTTATTCCACTGTTGCACTGTTATACCTCTAACTAAAACTGTTTTCATTGTATTTACATCATGAAGGAAATCAGACAGAAGCCAAATGTCGGTTGTGAATTCAGTGGAGAAAAACGCCACATCGCATTGGATCTGAAACTATTAAATCTACTCTCAATTCGAAATATTTCACTCGTCAATATGACGCTTAATCGAAAGCAAAATATACCGCAATGCGTAGTGTGTAACAAAGTATCGCTAATATCTAACAGAATGAACTGTCTATTAAAACACTAATCGTTTTCAAAGTAATGTGTTGCTCACATCCCCTCACTTACACACCACTACGTTTTTTGCTGTTTACCTCTTAGGTGGAGACTGTATGATAAGGTTCAGTGAGCCTTGAAACAGTGGATAAATGTTAAACAAAATTATACTTGAATGCCACTGTTCCATAGGGTTCGTACAACGAATCCTTTTTGTTCGACAAATTATTGAGGCTATCTTTATTTATTTATGCAATTACTTAATAAAAGTTGAATAGGCAGTCTAGATCAAAACAATGCAATTAAGTTTCAGTAATCTAATAACAATTCTTCCACATTTCTAGGCATGCGGATCTAGATTGTTACATACTTCTTGCACAACATGAAAACTCATAATGGTTAAAAAGCCTTAACGTGTGGACATTTTATGCACTTGAGTGCTCTACCATGTTTGTGGAGGCATTGTCCTGTAAACAAGCAAACTGAGTTTCTTGTGTTGATTTAATCCTATATCGATTTCAAAGTGCAAGATTGTCAACCATTTTATGTGTTCTACCCGATCAAATTGATGCACCTGATGTTTATCATCACAACAAGTCATAATACGAGATGACAACCCTCATGATTTTATCTATAAGAAGGCTATTCTGTTCACAGCGCTCACCGAATGACCTGGAAAATTTGGACGCTGCTGTAATCATCAATGCCATCAGGCAAAATATGCGCATGACATCATACTTACACTGAGGTCACTGAGTGAGTAAGCCCGGATAAATTCAGGCTTGAAAATGCGGGCACGCCACGCGTGATTTCACGGTTTTGTGAACAGGTCAGTTCGATGCTGGCCGAGATTAGGATCACTTGACTTGAGTCTATTTTGAGTGAATTTGTTGATATTTGTGTTAGAACAGAGCATGAGAGAAAGGGTCAGCTCAATGATGGATCGCTATGACGGTCAACCAAAGTTCCCTAGACGTTTACGCACTAACGAGATTAGAATTCTAAAAACTTGGTATGATAAACTTGTTTTAGTTCTGATCAGTTTTATCGTTTCAACGGAGCAAGATTATAAATGGTTGGCTCTCACTTTAATAAACCCGGTGAAACAGATCACCATTAAAATGTACTCGGACCGTTCTCGCTGATCTGAATTCGTGTCCGATTGATATATCGCTCGTACTTTTATACCGGCAAAAATATACTCCACGTTAAAACCCATGTGCATTCATTCACTGGAAATTCACTCATAATTAATGTGCTTCACTGAGTGAGTTTTAAGCTATAATTCATTGAATCGAGGGGACTGACTTTTGTAACTGTTTGCAATCATTGTGGATAGTAACTAACTAATGTTTGTATCAATGTTACAAATAGGTGTGGTGAGAATCTTCTGTTGTGCACATTTGCCTAAATATGCAACTGTTGTGAAAATCGAATCTGTATTCTCCGATTGAATGTTATACATTCTAAAAAAGCTCATTTGCATGCATATCCATCACACACACACCCCACGACCGGTTTTGTGCTCTCATCAGGAATGGACAGTAGGATCAGGATCCGCATGCGCTTGTTATACATTCTGTTGTATCACCCGATAGCTTAAAACGATGCCTATAGAAACAGGTTTAAAACAAGACGTTTACTACTGAGCTGAACTCATTAGAAAATGAAGCTGACGACGAATGCGAAAGCTTTATTCAGAAATATCCAAAAATGCGTTCACTGTTTGTTAAATCTGTGATAGATTGCAAGATATATCTCAACGACTATATAAAGTTTTACGTTCAATATTCCAGAATAAAGTATTCACATTATTTGTATATACTCGTATCTGCAATCTCTCTACGGAAATATTTGGCTAATAGTTAGACGCAACCCTGGTCTCTCTTTGTTTTCATTAGCCAATTACAAATTGAATTGATAAGAAATTGAATGCTATTAAAAATAGCAACTTGTTTTTCCGGCAAAGCGATAACTTTCCAATCAATATCAGGTAAACCAACTGTGTAGGAGCAATCAAATAGCGAGTCAGTATAATTTGAAAACATTGTTGGAGAGGAAAATGCCGTATATCACAAAAGTCTTCGAGTTTTGGCTGTCACTCTAAATACGGAAAATTTGCGGTAATAAGCTTGCAACTGTGTAGAAGTGATATCTCTTCAAAGAACGTTATAGGCTATGCCATCTAACGCAGTTTCGACCTGAAATATAACACTAATTTACCTATGATATACTCATGTCCAGTCAGACTGTTCACTGTGCCTCGAAATGCAAGCCGATGTCTCAAAAGCGTTAGCCTATTACACCAACGACTGAAGTGGAAGGTCAGTCTCATAACACCGAATCAAAATTCAATAATTTTCACAGGCGTAGATTTTTATTCGTCAACACAAGTATTTATCCGTAGATTTGAAGTGCGATATTGTCAAATATGCGAGATGAAGGACGCCCTCTGAATTTGTGTTTTGACGTTGTGGTCATTACACGGAGTTTATTAACATTCGCGTAAATTTTCAAGTTGAATGTAAAATAAATGCATATATAAGCCATCCAACGAATCCCATACCGTGCGACTTTAAATTTCTAAAAGCTCGAGTATAATCGAATTTCAGCGGTAAAATGTTGGGTATGTGTTCTTAAGGATATATATATATATATATATTGCTAGCGTTTAGACACAAGAAAAGTTCTCCAGCATAAGATCTTCGTGTGCTTGTACTGTACATCCGTGGTCGACATTGATTAAAAAGGCCACAACCACGGCAACAAAGACCCTGCTAACAATAATGATGTATGTGTGCGTTTGTAAAGTTGACTTGGTTAGTCAGAAAGTATTGAAGCTACACATGCAATCCTTAAAGTATGCCCGAGTACTTCCGAGCCAAAAACTAGTAACGTTACCATGATTGCGATTATTGGCAAGTTTTAACTAGCACAGCCAATGGTAAAGCACATTTATCTGACTGAATATCTTTAAAACAATGTTAGACTTGATTGCCACGGTTAAATTGAGTTCTTACAGAGAATCACGAAATGCGAAATCACAAAATGATTCCTGGTCAAGCGGGCAGGACTCTTATAAAAGACCGTTGTAATGTCTATGTTGTGGAGAGGTGATCAATATGTTATAATATTTAACTCAAAGTTTTAAAGTCCACACATCCACTGCCGTTTCACCTCACAAGTGTTTGCTCGCTGTTTGCTGTCATCAGGTGGGGAGAACAAGATTAGATGTAGTAAATTATGTAATGGTAGATAATGAGGCAACTAAAATTTGGTTCAATTGTATACAAGATTATCCCAGTCAAAACTAGGGTGAACAGTCTAACTGATAACGGCAAACCGTTTGCAACCTTTATAGACATGGTATATGAACATTCCATAAACTGGATCTTTCCTCTGATTTGGTCGGTTGACTTGGATACACTGTCTGGATCATTCACCCAAATGATATCTTTGCCAGCATCGTTAAAAATAGCTTTGCATCCTTCAAAACCGGTTTCTTATATTTAAAGTGTTTGATGAGTTATTTTTCAAAATATGATTCTCGAGTGTGAACGATGGCATTCGAAACCAGGATAAAAGAAAGACATGGAATATGATTGGACATGGAGACAAACGCTCGGTGCGTTTAGCGTGGTCAAACTCGAACTGTTAATAATTGTCAACTACCCTGCCTACCCTAGAGAACATTTGCCTATTTAAATCAATCGCTCTCAGTTAATTAAATGCAGTTTTCCAACCAGTTCACTAGAAAATCCTGTCCTTGAAAAACCAAATATAAATCTCCTGTACTCACCAAAATTCATTGCAATGTTGCATGAGATCCGATTCCATCCGTAGTCCCGCCGACTCAAGCATCATCGATTATCCAGTAATCACTTCGATTCAATTTGTACACTCGGATTTATTCGTGTTAGATTGTGTTCTGGTGGTGGTTAGTCCAAAGGCCGTGTGTGATGAACATGTGCAGTTTTCGTGTCACCAATTTTTCACCGAAATTCTATCTCGATTGCGGGACCAGTTGAGCTGAGCGCGCATACGCAAGGTCAATGCCGTGACGCGGTGCGAAAATGCTCAAATTTGATTGGTTGAAAATGGCAACATGGTCGAACACGTAGCCAATGTGGTATGCGTCGACCAAGTTAATCAGCGCAACGCAACAAATTCCCACGATTGCTTCATATGCATGAGTCACACACACACACACACCTTGCGTGAAGGCAACACAATGAACGTTCGTTTTAAAGTCAATTCGACCAAATTTACAGGTGACGCCCAGGATTAAATCTAGATGAATTATGGGCTAAAATTGAGATGGGCGTGCCGACTTTACACCCGTCACATGTTGAGCAGTCTAATCGAATTTTCCCCTCAAGTTAATGATCTGTATTGGGGAAGTTATTGATCGGTCGACCTCAATGACTTGTGATTGTATGGCATTGTAAAGAAAATCGCAATTAAAATTTCAGAGTCATTGAAATGTAGATATTGTGTGTGCTCACATTAAATGCAAAATAAACACCACTATTGGTTTCTAACTGTTTGCCGTAGTCGAGTGGAAATGGTAAGATTAGCTTCGGCTCTAAACCTTTTTCAAATACGTGACACATACATATTGAGTGAATATGCTAGTTGCAAATTTATTAATATGATCTCGCCAAGTCAGCATAAATAATTTTCGCTATTAATTGTTGAAAATCCTTTCGTGTCAAGAGTAAAGTGTAGCGGAATTCAACTTGTATTCTTTACTGCGAATAACGCACAGAACCAAGGTTACTTTGAATCGGATGTACTCAGGATCTGTGATTCAGGGGATGGTTTCCGTGATACAACCGATCATCTTCAACAGCACAAAACCTAGCTCATGGAAATTTCGACAGGATAAGGCGTCCCAGAAGAGAGAAAAGAATAAATATTTCAAAGGATTTATTCGAAAATATCAAAAATGTGAGTTTTACGTTAATGTTTCGAATGTAAAAACGGTACAATATCACAAAAAAGCAACGAGATAAAAGTTTTCTCAATTGCTTCATGATCACATCATTCTGACAGAGATATCTTGAAGATAACCGAAAGAATGATTGTTGATATAGTGGCATTCGAGATTTCAATGTAATACGTTTCGATAAAATACCGTGAGTCAAGAATTACACGTAGCCCGTACTAACTGTCGCCGATATTTCTATTCGGTACGTGTCTGTTTCCTGTGGAATGCCCTTCCCGAAGTAATTATCACCTCTCCCTGTATCAAAACATTCACTCGAAACTTAGACACTTATTTGTTACATATCGATTTGAGGATGCCTGTGTATTGATTCAGGGTAAGCATATTACTTGACTCCAGTGACATCGTATAATTGTTTTTTATACGTCTTATTGAACGAATATTTATTATGATATGGTAATTGTGAAGGTATGTGCTTTTTTGTGACCATAAATTCTTGAATCTTGAATCTTGAAGTAGTATAAAATGATTAAGATTTCGATACTTCAATGTGCTGTGGGTTGGAATTATCGGTGAGATTATCAATACTAATTCGACCAGTCGAAGAAAACTGGTGTTTGATAATAATTTCGAAGATTTTTCGTAAGAGATAGAAGTTGCGCGATAAATAATTGAAATATTAATTCTTATGTTCTCAAAACGTTTCGAAAGGAGTGTGGGAAATCTGCAGAATTACGAAAGATGAGGCAAGATACAAAAGTAAGCAAAATGAAAAATCAATTTATGGCACTAAAATTAAAAATAACCCAACTTACATGGGTGGAATTATAATAATGCTTGTGTTAATCCGAAACACATGATGCTTCAAGATCTAATCTGTCAACCTCCGCAATCTTCCATATCAACAATGTATTCTCATTCTGATATGATTGATTTCCGTGTATTGAAACTGTGAATCGCCTTGCCTCATCCATTTTTGTCATGGAGTAGTGTTAGATTATAACTGAGGTGTGACAGTTTGATAGGTATTATCTGTTATTCGAATACTTATTATAAAGTTCAAATGTAGTCTATCCTGCAATGTGTTTCTGCGCACATCGATACTTTGCTATAGTGGCTTTCAAGGCGCCGCCCTAGATTGAACGTCCAAACAAAGTAGCAATGAATGACTGTTCCGATACCCATTCAACAGGTTTAATAGATCATTCAATATGGTTTAATAGGTTGGTCTTGGTGTGGAGACACCCTAATAGACTTTGTTGACGAACGGTGCTGATTACTACTTGATATTATACTCAGTAAAACATGATGTGAGTCATTTGACGTCATGGTTCTAATGACGCAGTTTTAAATGAACGAGCATCAAAACCGCCATAAATAGCAGCGGTAGCACACAATGTAACATAGATCTCTGTGATGAGACTCGAATATATCAAATCCGGTACTTGTAGACGCGTTTAAACAGTTGGACTTTATCTGTTTTCCTTTTTAAAGTTGCATGTACAGACCGGATACATGTAGAAAGTAATTCATACCCCATAGCATGCTCTTCTCTAGTTATAAAAATCATGGAGTGTCTAGTTCTTGATCGGATGCAGAAGATACCATCTGTTAAAAATGACATTCGATTTGCCTACAGAAAGCAACGCTCTACGTTTGATGCATTTGATAGTCTAATTCACATAAATTTGAAAGTGCTTGACAGTGAAACATTTGAGTCTGTTTCGTTGGTTACGGAGGACGCTTCACTCTGTCGTTTACGTTCAACTCGCAGACATACTCAAATCACGGAATATACCGGTTATAATTATATAGCGCATATGTCGATACTTTTCCGAGAGATCTCGATACATTGTCATCAACAGGCTACGCTTTTGTTTGCTCCCCATCGATAAACGGGGGATTTAAATAGTTATTTCAGACTGTCATTTTATCGAACAACCTTTATTTCTTTCGCAGTAATTTACCTTTTTTTCAAAATAAACTTCATATTGAACAATTGAGATAATATGTTTCTCAATGGATAGCTCAACTGAATCTGTTCGATTTTCCCTATCGACGAATCAGAGGAGACCTTATCTTACTTTACAAAACACTCCATACCCCGAACCATCCCTTACAGGATTTATTCACGCGAAGGGATACGAGGAATTATCGGACACATGAATATGTGCTGGTCGTACCCCATTCCCGCCTGAACTGTAGAAGGTATTTTTACTCTGTCCGTGTCTGTTTTACTTGGAACAGTTTACCTTCAACCGTTGCTCACGCCACTAGCTTGCATGACTTTAAAACGAAATTAGACGAATTTTTATTGCATTATTCGTTTCCAGAACACTTATATACTGTTTAATCTATGTTCTTATATTGTTTATACACTTAAATTTCAATTTTTACCATCCTATGGTTGTTGTTAAGCTTGTTGCTTTTTAGACCATTAAAAACCTTGAATTACCTTGAATTGAATTATAGATTTATTTCTGCGAATATGTTTATGTGATTTGTAAAAAATTTGCCATGTTCTTTCAACATTAGTCTAAGGCGGAAATTTTGAATATTTTACAGTGATGGTTTCTATACCTTCTTCCTTTTCTTCGTCTTATACTTCCGAGCTATACATTAAGCAGTCTCCTGGTTATTGACCCTTGTTACATGGTCTAACTTGGCATAGAAGCTATGAAATTGCCAATTCATAGTTATTAAGACAGGACCTTAAAAAGCAAAAAATCATGAATGGAAATTGTATTTAACATGCGCGATAATGCTGTTAGCCGATGGTAGTTTATTATTTTTTATTTGCAAGATTCTTTTCTCGTGATCAGACGACTTGGTCTTCCGTCAAGTCTTGTGCGTTCTATAATTATACACCCACTTTCCTGGCCATCAACATGTGATTCCATGTTGATAATGCAAGAAACGAAGGCTGAACTCTTTACGATCTGCGTCGTAAATGTGCCTAAACAATTAGGCTGCAAATCCAAAATTATTATCCATTAAGTATATTGACATTAACCCCACGAGTTAGGAAGAACTTGCTCTTGACAGCTTACATTGGAAGCATTTTGTAAAGCGTCGTATGCAAGCTGGGGAGGAGCAGATACGGCTCTTGTACGCTGAACGCAGAACACGCCGCCGGCGAGCAACTGACACCCAACGACTGAGTTCTGCCTATCATTGCAAGCGCGGCTGGAGAAATTGTTCCTCCCGAATAGGACTGTTTAGTCATTCGAAAAGCTGTAGAACATGAAAATTCACGCGATTGTGATGTACATCCATAGTCGACATCAACCTAAGGAAGCCAACAACAATCTTTTCCATGTGAATGCTTGTAAGCGTTCACATTACACAAATACACATATGCGATATATAAGGTTCGCTCATGCCAAATCAATCCCATAGGCGTTTTACTTTTTAAGTCTGTTTATCAGCCACAACAGATTTGCTGACCAAGTTTCTCTTCTGGTCGAGAGCCTTCATTAAAGTGAGTCTGATAATAAGGAAATACAACATGTGAATGCAGCATGCCATCCTTAATTTTTATTTCATTTACAAAACTGGAGTAGTTGTTTGTTTAATCCTTCATCTCCAAAAAGATTATAATGGCACGGGTCCCATTTAACCATTGACAACCAAGTACTGCTCCTAGCCTATATGACCAGGCTGATATTTTCCTACAGATACCTCAAAATCAGTGGCTTCGGGCAAATGAGGCTCGTAAGTCCATGGAGGCGATTCGTCTAAAAAAGTAAAACCCTTAGTTCATATTTTATACTACCTTTAGACAATATGCAATCATGAAAATATTCCATGAGTCAGCGTCGAAAGAAACGTTTGAGCCTGTATTCCGTTTGGCTCGTTTCGTAGATGTACTTAAAACTTTCTGGCAATACCCAGGACGGCATCGTTGTCCAAATTTAATAGCCTAACAACTAATGCAGTCGTTTAAAAGAAGAATTATCTTCGTTTGCTAGAGCTGATTCACAATATTAAAATGACTTGGAGTACATCTCAGCACACAATTGAGGAAAACACTCCATCCCACTTTCATGGATAATAATGCGGGAAGCAGCAGATTCCGTTTATAATCTATGAATTTAGTGGTATAGATCTCAGTACCTGCTAATATTTTCGATGATGAGCAAGCTTTTATGATCTCCTTGGATGGCTAGCGCGCGACACAAGATGGGCAACCCCAGACAATAGGATGTCGTCTTGCCACGGACTGTAATCCTCGTTGTGTGCATGGGGAATAAGAACTGAAATTGGGCTTGGTAGCCATAAAGATTCAGATAATGGTAATTTTCACGTCATGTATGCAACAGTAAGAGAGTAATTTGACCAAGCTAACTTAAAAAAGTCTCCCATTAAATCAACTTATGATCATCTGATTATCGACAATAGTAAACAGATGGAAAGCTGGGTTGAGCAGTTGTACGCTCTCTACATAAGGAACAGAACGGTTTTACTGCATGAACTTAAATATGTTTATCGTGGACCGACTATCAAATACTTGGCTACACCGTATAATCTTCATGAGCTTTGCCTAAGGAATGACCCGCGAAGGTGGTGACATTAAGAAGGTTTCACTTCCCACTAACACTCTACTACCGGTTGGGTATGTATGTAAGTATGTATATGTACGTATGTATACTCAGGATTTTACAGTAAAATGTTTGATGGCAATTTTATGCTTGTGGTTACTCATTAGTAACCGATCCTTTGAAATATGTCGGGGTGACAAGAAAGTGGGAGGTCAAAGCACGATTTTCCAACTACCTTGCAGCGGAGGCTTAGACAAAAGCGGAAGTTCAAATGGAGTCGAGATGTCGTTTGCCCTGCTAATCCAAGTATGAAACTCAACGGAGAGGAATTACAACATGATGTGATTTATATATTATATTTGTATATATATGGTTCTTACAAAGATCCACGATGTTCTAATACAGAATCACAATGTGATTCCTGTCCAACCACTCGAGGTACATATAAAGGACAAATGTATTGTGGTGTGTAAGGGATAGGGATGTGAGCACCATAATACATGATATGATTTACTTATTCGAACAATCAAATTGATAGGCCTCTGAAAAATAACTCCAGGCATTCTCCTGATAATTTTCAGCATAAATTATTTTTATGATACCGAATTACAGCCCGCTAGTGATTAAATTTGCTCGGATAATGATGGCTATATAAATGCGATGGAGCATCACGTACTCACATCCTTTCAAATAAACTATGGATAGTTCCATCCCAGTGTTGTAGTGTCTGGGAGTAACGTTTCTTTTAAGACAGCCACGTCGACATTGAGCTTAAATTTGGCTTTTTCAAACGTAATCACAGTTATTGGTTGTAATTTGATCTGAATATCGACAGTGGATGCAAATGTTTATTTCTGATGCACACAAACTTCTTGAAATATATGCAAGTGTTATCCACAATGAGCGCTCACATTGGAGGCATTGTGTAAAGCGCCGTCTGCAATCTGGGGAGGAGCAGATACAGCTCTTAGCTGCTAAACGCAGATCACTCCACCGGCGTGCAACTGATGCAATACAACCGAGTTCTGACTTTCGTTGCCAGCGCTGCGGGAGTGATTGTTCCTCCCGAATTGGACTGTTTAGTCATTCCAAAAGCTGTAGAACATGAACATTCATGCGATTGTGATGTACATCCATGGTCGACATCGACCGAAGGAGGCCAACCATTTACAATGAAAGACAAATTAACAGTTACAAATCGCCCTTGCAATATCCACATAAGTTTCCAAGGTCAACAAGTGACGTGTCCTGGAATACATACTCCAGCTTAATAACATCCATTAGGATACTACCAGTGGGATTCTTTGGTTAAGAACTTGTCCAACCCATCCTTGACGGATGACGAATATAAAGGTCTCTCACACCTTATCAATTTCGATTTGAAATACGCGAATCACGAATTAATTACGCATAATCGGAGTTCAAAATCTTAACATTAATTTGAAACATGACCCACTGAAAAAGCAAGGAAATGAAAGCATTGTGCAGACTGGAAGATGACCATAACACCGTTATTCTAGATATCAAAAAGAAGAATTAAGTACAAAAAATGGAACAGCTAATTCAACATACTACGAAATACAGACGAATCAACGAAGATTCGATCAAACGTGTTGAACATAAAATCAATCCTACTTTCGTTAAAACTGAAGTTCAAGGAACAAATGAGAATGTAGTCTGAGGCCATACCCATATTATACGGTGTGGCCAAAAGTTTATTTACCAGTAGGTTTAACTTATAAGTTATCTGAAAAAGAGCGGAGACTAAAGTCGCACCCTGTGACAGGCAGATCATTCGGTCAACTGTTCTGAATATTTCATTTCAAACTTAAGCAAGGTGAAGTTCGAAGATGCTGTGCTCATGGTTTCCTTCGACGTAAAACCATCAATCGAACTCAATCGACGGAACACTCGCGAAGCAGATTATATTATTTATACTCCCTGAAAAAGCAACTCACCAACGATCAGGCTTTGTTTCGAAATACACTTAAAGTTCTATGAGAAGCTCTACAAACAGATTCATGAAACACTATTATTAATACCAATTTCTAGCCTAATTTATGAAGCATGCACGCAACGTAACCAGAGGAACGGATGCGCTAACTGAACTACACATTTGTGATTATGTTAAGAACAGATCAATTTTTTTATTCACGAGAATTCATTTTACCAGTGAAACTGAAGATGAAGGCTGCCTAGGAATTCTAGTTGTTCAAGTGAGACTTTTGGTCTCAAATACGCTCATGATCTGGTCGTTGGATGTGCTGTATCTCGAAACTGCTCCATGAATACGTTCTCAAGTTAATTAGATTACAACATGGTCTACAAAGATATGCTTCTTTAAATTCAGAAAACGAAGGTAAATTTTCCTTATTAATTTGGCGTCGCAACCGGCGAGATGTTTTGTGTAACTGTCTCCAACTATCTAGTATCGAATCGAACTTAACTGAAAGTGAGAAACTTGTCAGTTATCCGGACTTCATCATCTCCGATGAGTTAATCTGGACACACATAATCTTAATGCTATGTTCAATACAGTATGTAGGCTCTTATTTCACGAGTTTCGTCTTCGTCGCCTCGCTGTCGGGTCCCAAGATATTTCCCAATTTAACTCCTCTGGTATCTTACTTTATTCCCATACTATTCTCCTGAACTTTTCCCACAATCCCTTTCAAAATTCCGTGAGAATAAGACATTGCATCAAAGTTGTTTCCCGCGTAAGTTGTATCTTCTGCAAAAGCGTCATTGAAAGTATTTTTGAATAAACGTGTTTTCACGTACTCAACATAATAATGATAATTATCACCCAATTCGTAAAACAATGAGCGAAATCTCAATCTTTATCTGGTACTTGAAACGGTTTACTGACACTTAATCGTCAGACACTTAATTGCCGACACTTAATCCCCAGTCACTCAATCCCCATTTTGATAAATTCTGAAAAATGCAGAATACATTCAAATGAATTTATTTAGCAGGAGAGAAATGCAATTGTTTTTAAGAACGTTAATCTTTCCGTAGTTGAGTATCGCTGAATTTATCGAGATGTCCTGGTGCATGTCTCAGCATACTTCTTCTTCTGTTTGATATCAACCCCAGCACTTGGTTGAAGAACAGAGGCCGTATGCTGTCGGCAATCCTTTTGCAAACCGTTAAGAAATGTCCACATGGTGGGATGTTGGAACAGCAAACATGGCGTCATTTGGGAGGGACGGGAAAGTGCATGTTGTGTCTTTCCTTCTTACACTGTTTTGATGCCTGTTAAGTGTCCGCGAGATAGCACTTTTTGAGGTAATGCCATTAGAGTGCCTAATGACAGATCGAATGTGACCGAAGTACGTGAGGCAGAAGGGGTTGCATTATTTTTCCAACTTTTTTCCTTTATTTTAGCCACCGCATTCTTCGCCAAAACTTTTTCTTTGTTGCACTCGTGATTGTGAAGTGCGAAATTACGTACGATATCATCGTTAAATGTAACTAATCTCGCTCTACACTTGTGTGTGACAAACTTATTATATCTCCAATTAATGTTGCCATTATTTGATTGCTTCTCGAACCAAAACTCGTTTCCCATGTAAATTAAAGTCATTCAACCTTTGCTACTTGTACCATATTCAGGAGTCATTGCACACATTCAAATATCTTCTTATCTTAAATCTTATCTTAAATACCTTCCCTGGGGATTAAGTGTCTGACGAATAAGTGACCGGGCACCACTTGGAAACACCATCTAGAGCATAATATTATGTTGATCATTTATCCCATGCGCCCCAAGATATTCAGGTCAAAGGTCATTTTCATTGAACGATCGAAATAACATTTTTCAAATTGTATTGTGGTGCTCACATCCCATCCCTTATACAACACTACCGGTTTCTGGTTGTTTCCGTAATCAGGTGGACACACTACGTTCAGGTTCAGTGAGCCTTGAAACAGTCAAACATTTTTCACGTTTACATGTTGTCGTTATGCTACGTGATTTTGTTTTTCTGTAATAATCATTAGTGTTGAGCTTAAATTTAGATTATTTTTGAATGAAGCTTTCGCATTCTATTCTTTTCTTTTTACACAGCTAGGAGGCATTAGAAAACTGTCATTCAAATCACATATTGAGCTTCCACTGCAAGCTGTATCAGATTCCTATGCAAAAGATCGAAAACGCAATGCAGTACGGATGAATTGAGAAGACAAGACGAAGATTGATTGCTTAAATTTGGCCAGAAGAACGGTGGTTCCTATCAGAGCTTCATTATACACATGTTACTCTACCGGTTCCAACAATAGACCAGGATAAAACAGAAGCAGATGTCCTTTACCGTATATTCAGTATATCTCAGTAATGTCTGTCCAAGTGCTTCGTTCATTTGAAAGAGAAATCGCTCACAATCCCATGTCGACATTAAACAACCTTTTTAACAATTAGAAATACGAAGTTTTAAAGTTTCGAATATTCAAGTATGTTTGTTTTAAAAAGCGATTAATTTACAACATATTACTATATGAATAAAAATGCGAATGAACTACTGTCTAATATCGTCTGCAAGATTACCCATAGAGATTATGATTAGAACTACGAACATATGAGCTAAACGAACCTGTCCTCGAAACACGGCATTCAACAACAGTCTTAATCAACTAGCACCTCCAATAGACTGCAACATATGGACCACTAAGATATCGCTTACAAAGAAGGCGAATACTGAACTTGCCCAATCCGAAAGAAGCAAGAAAACAAGAACCTCTTACTGTCTCCACCTGATGACGGCAAACAGCCAGAAATCGGTAGTGGAGTGTAATTTCCAGGGATGTGAGCAACAAATTACTAAGAACCTCTACACATTCTCGCCTCTTTGTATCAACAAAGTCTCTTCGAAAAATCGAATCAGTTTCGAGGTGCTAACTTTCCCGCAATCACGTGACGGCTGCTTGTGCGCATGTCCGCCACGTTCACTGTCTGTCTGACTAAAAAGCGTCCCAAGCATTGAACACGTGATCATGCGTGATGCTATTAATAGCACGTGGATCGGTTGGGTTTGTAGGCCAGTCGGTGTGGAACTACATTCGATTGTGTTTAGGTGGCCAACCGTTTTGGAGCATGTTATTCGTGCAAGCAAGCAAGTGAAGCTGAATGTGACTTGGTGAGTCGCGTTAATAATATGAATATGCTCTGTTCACATATTAGACCTGAAGACCCAAAACACATTAAAGGTTATTCAGCGTTATTCATTAATTGTAACGAAGTATCATAAATTTCACTAGCTCTATTTATAGTGCTCACGCGAGGTGATTTATCCCGAAAATTCGGATGACACCAGCGATAATGGTCACGCATAAACGATTCTGACTAATTAAGTATTCGATACGTAATATTATCTTTTTTATCCACGATCGACTGTTATAATCGAAAGTGGTAATTTTTCACCGCGAAGTCAGCTTCATCAATGCGAAGCAACTTGACGTGCACTGAGTTTCCAATAAATTTAAAGTACATTTGAGTTATCGAAAACTGTTTTGCGAATTGACTCCGTCATTCAAGGGTAAATATCCAAGACCCTACATAGTGTAAGGGGGTAGTTTTAGAAATATTTTCAAGCTTGTACATTGATTTTACGTGTGTAGACAGTCTTGTGAATTTACTCCTGGATTCAATGGTAAATACCCAACACATTACAGATCGGGAATAATATTGAATATTTGTTGCTCAGATACAGGATTGTGGTTCATAGTAAGGGATGGGGATGTGAGCACCACATTACAGCGGTTCATAGTTGTTCTACAAGTCAGTGTGATTAATTGCGGACGGTTTGTCACAAAACTAGATGATATCTTCTGCGAATCAACATTCGAAGCGATGAGGCGATAAGGCTTGCTCTATTTTTCCGCTGGATGCGATTTCTTCTTCTGTGATTTGTTGAGATTCTTGTCTGTCCTTGTTTTAGGCATGTTCTCAATCTTCCATAAATGCCGCATATTTTAACACGCTTACTGACTGCTTGAGTATTTTTATACCGTTCTGATTTATGAGGTTAACTTAGAACTATAAAATTGTTGTACGATTTTGTCGAATGGTCACTTCACAGTAATCGGAAGATAGCCAACTGTGTGCTTGTATTGCGACATTGTAATAATCCAACCAGTACTGAGAAGCGGGTAGTACACCTGGTAGATAAATTTGCAGATTCAGGATTGGCAGAGTGATTACATCGGCTATGAATAGCATTGAAACGAACTGGTAGCATTTTTGGAACTAAAGAGTAACGGGAACTCGCATATCGTTCTTGAAAAAGATCCTAGCATGTACTTCGTTTTGTTGTGCGCATCAGAACATAAAAGCGAATATCGGTAAAGCGAGCAGCGTTGATGCAGCATAAACCTAACAATACCCACTTTACTTGACAACATTTTCGTATGATACGTCACAAAGTGACTTCAGTTTTTCAAAAGGATAATAAAGCGTATCGAGTGATGATGCTGTCATAAATAAAAAGCAACCCTAAGTTATTATACAAAATCATGAACGCGGAAGCAAAAATTTAACTAGGTATTTTCGCCGTCCATAATGGTGGAAGACTCACTGAGACCACACCGTAAATCGCAAATACTCTCGTGATCTATTGCTCTAAATTCTTCGTGCCAAAAGCTTCCGTGAAACGTTTTGAGTATTCATGCAACTCAGGAATCGAAACTTCTGGTGAAATTATGAAAAATTCCGAGATTATCACAAGTTAATTGCTTAAAATGAATGTAAGAAAATCCCCAGGTGTATTACGTCTGATGTCCATGAGTTCTGTCTTCGTCAGCTTTGTGAACCGCTGTCTAGTTTGTTTAAATATTTTTTGGTTAATGGACTGATACTAAAATATTGGAAGACCAGTGTGATTACAGCTATTTTCAAGTCGGCTGCTGATCTGACGCTGGAAATTATCGTACCGTCATACTATTACCTGTCATTCTTATGTTCATGGAGCGTATAGTATCAGAAAGAATGGTCGTACACTTTGTATCGCAATATCCGTTTTCGCCATCTCAGCATATATTTCGATCTCATCGCTCATGTTTACCGAATCTTTTCATAGCGTTAGACAACTAGACGAAGAAGTTGGATAGAACTTATTTTAATCAAGTTTATTATTACTACTTGGAAATTTCTAAAGCTTTCGATAGAGCTAATCACTATTTGCTTGTAAAAAAACTAGTGATCCACTCCTCTCGTGGTTGTGCTATGAAATCAGATTAAAACCATCATCGGATTCCCCAAAGGATCTTTACTGCATCCGCTTCTTTTTATCCTATACACGAAGAATTCACACCCACTCATAACATCTAAAATGTATCTGTTTGCGGATGAGATTAAAATTTGGACCCAAATCAGTTCTACCGCAGATTGTGGGAATCTAAAATGGGATTGGAACAACGGAGTCAGATTGGGTGGCTGTGAATTATATGACATTTTTAACACACTGAAAAACAAGATAGTCCACCTTGGCAAGAATATTCTTCGGCCATATCGATTGGGAACTGAAAGCTTGACAGAGGCTCTGCGCTAAAACGATGTTGAAGTATGGGGTTATTGGAGAATGGATTATTAGAAACCCGAAGAGAGTCGTTCAATGTCAGAATGTATATCGAAAAAATAGAAGATTTCAGGGTACCCTTGCTGGTAACGTTAAAAAGCATATTGAACTTCTCGCTTCGTCCTACGATGAAGACAGCAGTAGAAGTCTTGGCTCCTTAGCTGCGAAAAGATATTTTCCACTTCGATAAAATTTCTCAGAGCGACAAACTTAGCGAATGGTTTTCTCAAAGTTTCGTGCAAAAATTATTGCGACGACTGAATCTATGTGACTGTACCAATAGGAGAATACAGCGCGATATTATGCTTGCCTGTAGAATTGTGTCTACCGAAGGACAGCCACTAAGACACCTGTTTCAAGAGCGTGTTGAGAATGTAACATGCTGATATTTCGTATCTCTCTACATTCCCGTATTGATTTTCGGGCCATTTTTTGCCGTACATGCTATATTTTTCTGGAATTCCTTACCTCAACACGTGGTGCACTCTCCTTACCTGTTATTTTTCACATTTTTATTCATACCATAATCCTATGGTGTTGTAAAGTGTTAACGTTTGAATCATCAATCCTTGAATCTTCAATGTGCGCATGTGTATTGGGATATTCGCAGTTGTTTAACACGAAAGAAACTTTAGGTATTAGTTTGCTGACCAATTCGCCTGAGTATATCTAGGGGTTGGTTGGGAAAAAGTATATATTTAACCTCTTAATTAGAAGTTATTTTATTGATTGTTTCGAATTAATACACTATCTTTCAGGATCAGCTCTATTTATTCCCATGAAAATAAAATTTTCTCATCAAGTAAAATCACTCGGTTGCTTTATTTCATGGATCACGCCCAGGACTGAATTAATCGATAAATTTTATCGATTTGCATAGATGTTAATGCGTTTCATTTCCATGAAAGAAGTTGTATCATTAGGTTTTAAGCATCAGAATAAATATCTGTATATTTTGTAAAGATTTGGATTTTATGATAAAATGAAAACTTCAAGTCCATTATTGATATATTATTCCAAACATAATATTTCGTACAAATAGAACATTTTGATTATTTTTCAAATATATACAGAATACAAGATTGATTTCAATATTCTAATTTCAGTTATTGAATCAAGCTTCCACACTGTTGTTGAGTTACCCAAAAGGTACCTTACGTAATTCACAGCAAAAAATTTAAATCTAAAACAGTACCCTTTGAAGAAAGAAATTATTGAGACTGGATCGAGCACCTACTTCCAACTCAGACATAACAACCACACCTTCCACAAAGTCCGAGCACACCTAGCTGAATGTTGATTAACACATAGTCTCCATCACACTGTAAGGTGTATGGTATTAGGATTATGTCAGGTCAAACAAGCACAAACCGTTTTAACCTGTTTTAACGTCAATTACATTGTCTGCCCATGGCTTCTGGACCCTCGACCCTGCATTACGATTACGTCATCCATTGCCAAGTACGTTCAGAAGAAGAAGAAGAAAATCAAGGTTATACTTGTATGCCAACTGTTATATAGGGTTCGTACAACGACCAAGAATCACTTTGTGATTCTGTGTCTGAACATCGTGGTTCGTTGTACGAACCCTATATAACAGTTGGCATACAAGTATAACCTTGTTTACCTTTAATCCACTGTTTCAAGGCTCACTGAACCTGATCTTACGGTCTCCACCTGACGATGGCAAACAGCCTGAAACCGGTAGTGGTGTGTAAGGGATGGGGATGTGAGCAACACATTACTTTGGTCATCCACAAGCGCCTTGAGTGCTTTGACCAAGAATCACTTTGTGATTCTGTTTCTGAACATCGTGGTTCGTTGTACGAACCCTATATAACAGTTGGCATACAAGTATAACCTTGTTTACCTTTAATCCACTGTTTCAAGGCTCACTGAACCTGATCTTGCTGTCTCCACCTGATGACGGCAAACAGCCAGAAACCGGTAGTGGTGTGTAAAGAAGAAAATCACTTGATTCATGTACACGAATTTTCAGCAATGCATTAAGTTCTCCACAAAATACAAATATGATAAAATGTATAAAGTGCAGCACAATGAAATGATACTTGAGATAATAAAGTGTCAGGTTACCATAGGCTAGACAAATATGAAGGGAAACAAAATATTCATTTGCATGCTTTTCCGTCATTCAAATATGAATGGAATTAGAAGAATAAAAATTGGAAAATAACTGGAACATCTCTGCGTCATTAAAAAAATTGTCAAGCGCTTCTTTAACTCCATAATAGCTTTCGACTGATGAACCATGTATCGAGTCAAGTATGGAAAAAAGAGTTTCTAAATTTATTAGTTCTCGAATAGGGAATAACATAGTAACTTCGGGTGGAGGAAAAAGATTCATAAGAAGCAAGGCTTTTGTTCAGTGGATGTGAACAATCAGAAGAAATAGTTGCGTTGTTGCATTCACGAAAGTGACGATCAACAATAGTGTCTCGAATGTCATCCGTGGGAACACAACTCAATCTTGAGATGAGCTTAATACTTCTTCTGATCATCAAAAAATCGTTTTCAAAAGGCAAGAAAAATTACGGGGCAAGCGTAAAGCAGGTGTGGAATGATGCAAGAATTAACAAAAAAGTTGAATAACTTTTAGTGGTATGGAGAGAGAACCGAGGCGAATTGCATTTGGCGCATCTATATGAATTGATTTGTTAAATGTTTGGTCCAGCTCAGATTGTCAGATATTGTTATGCCAAGATACTTGAAGCTGTAACATCTTTCGAACACAGAGCCGTTAAATGAAACGCGAACCCCACAACACAAGAGAAAACCAAATGGTCAACCCATTTATTACTCACATGACCAATAACAAACTGTCACATATCAATCCTATATAAACAAAACATCTTACCACAACTGTTTCCTAAACATGCCTGTACCGGTTGATTTGATTTGCCTATAGATTTCGCGCTAAGCGGTTCTGTTCAACCCATCATTACCTTGGGGCTCGTTTATTTGACCTTGACATTGCTGAATCTCCTCCGTACTCATTCAATGTTTCCTAAACCCGAATTATTACGGATTCGCGATTGTGATCGTTGGTGGTTTTGGTTCTTGCTGCTCTTGCATTGTGTCGGAGGGTGATGTTGTCCTAAGCTCACGATTAACACGGCACACTGTCAAAATAACACTTAATCACGTTGATCCTCAAATGAAGTTTGATCATACTACCAGATTCCCCATGTACTTAATTCCGAGGAAATTAAATGCACCGTTTACGTTGGAATGCCATTCACGTGTTGTCGTATGATTCCACGTTGCCCAACCTCTGCTCTATAACATTCACTGCGTTGCCGCTTATCTGCACTAGGATACTTTCAAATCCAAGCAAACCTAAATTTACGCTCCATGAGTGGGTTAAAACTGCAAACATGTATAGGGTCAAGGTCAAGGGCGATCACGGATGTTCATCACAAGTGCAGAATGATTTCATGTTCCGCAGACTTTCAATTAACCATACATTCTAATTCGGGAGGAACAATCTTTTCCGAATCGCTCACAGCGATATGCCGTATCCTGCCAATCGGCTGCATTGTCATGCTGCAGGAGTGACCTACGTTCAACAGTCGAGAGGAGTATCTGCTCTTTCCCAGCTGGGGATTACGCCTTACAAAGTGCCTCCAAAGCAAAGTAATGTGTTGCTCACATCCCCATCCCTTACACACCACTACCGGTTTCTGGCTGTTTGCCGTCGTCAGGTGGAGAGAGTAAGATCAGGTTCAGTGAGCCTTGAAACAGTGGATTAAAGGTAAACAAGGTTATACTTGTAGCCAACGTTAGTATAGGGTTTGTTTGTTTATTTCATACTCCACACCATCGAGTCATGTTTTATTCAGTTCAATCTCAGCGTTAGCAATCGTCCCTACAAATTTCACAGTGCTAGTTAATCTCGGTCCAGACCAGCGGTAGTTTCCAGCTGTAGATTGAACTCTATTCAGTCACCTTGTTTGATATGTTGCTTCACCTATGTGACTCTAAACGTACAGTCATGAACAAGTTCGTCCCGCCTCTAGGGGTAAAAGCTCAGAACTTTCATTTTTTAAAACATTCTTTATACCACAACTGTCTCCTACACCAATGTCTACTTCCTGCTTTTTAATTGCCCATAGTATGGATCGTTTTCTCATGTACGCTTGATTAAGCGAGCTACGGTAAATCCGATTGCCACATCCAACTTTTTAATGAACGATCCATGCACTGGATCTATCTATCTATCTATCTATCTATCTATCTATCTATCTATCTATCTATCTATCTATCTATCTATCTATCTATCTATCTATCAGCTAGCTATCTATCTATCTATCTATCTATCTAATCATCTATCTTCTATCTATCTATCTACTCTCTATCTTTATCTATTGCATTCATATTGAATCGTGCTTTTTTGAGATTACTGGTCCTAACGTTTTGTTAAGTATCGTTATAATACTAACAAATCGTTGGCCATAATGATTATTTGCAATTATTGGTCTTCTTTACTCTTCTTTCGAACTGTTACACACTCAGCCAACCTGGATATTTTTAAAGCTAAGTTGGACAAATACTTGAGAGTAAACCCTAATTTTGATGCGATTTACACTACATGAGTTTCCCTATTCTTCTTTTTTATTGTATATACCTCATAACTCCATCCGATGGTTCTCGCTAAGCTAAAGGCTTTTTAGTCCATTACAAATTCGAATCACTTTAATGTACTCGAGGGTCTACTTTTTTAAATTATGATGTTACAGTCCAAGTGAGCTAATGAAACTCCTCGTGATAACCAGTTTGTGATTGTAACAGCCAATACTCTTTTATATGTAACTGTAGGAGTTCCTACTGGTAATTTACGAATATAATCGATTGATCAAGTGTTACATTGTTGTAAAAAAGCATAAAATTACAATTATAGTCACTTTTCAGCAAGCTAATGAGAAAATGTTAATGATGAAATATTGCAGCGAACCGGATTCCATACCCGGTAAATATTCCATCTATCGGCTGGTGTGTCCAAATGTCCATAATGTCGGTCAGGTTTCTATTTATAAACACGAGCCTGCGGAGGCTTTATGGAAAATTGCTATATTTAACTCAGACCTTCTCATGACGACCTTGATAAAGGCCATGTGGGCTATTTTTAAACTGGGCACACGATCACGTGAGCTTACTCGTGAGATGATTGGTCACATCCATGTGGGTGTTTTTTGTTAATTAGAGCATTAATCGTGTGATTGAATTTGGCGCGGGAAATTTCTCTCCGGTGAGTTGATATTTTGAGGTCAGTGTGAGTCGTGATTACGTATAGTTCACGCACGTTGTAATTAAATTTAGCTTACGACATATTTGACTTGATCATGCTGTCCCTACTTGGTGGTAACAAACAGCACGAAACCGGTCGTGTGGTATATTATGGTAAAGCCTGCACATACGGATAGTGGATTACTCGTTTTTTGATGTACAATTTCCCATCGATAAGCGATATTACGTTGATGATATGCTGCGTAACCCCAGGAACAGCATATATTTTCAGGTCGTATAAAGACCCCACACAGATAAAAATATATCCCTCACCTTTGTCTATTTGAATAGTTTCTTTCAAGAAGTGTTCATTTGTCGTTTATTGCAAAATTTTCGAAACTACACTAGATTTTCCAGGTTGATGAGACATTAGATTGTACTAGCGTAACAAAATAATATTCGACATTGTAAAACTTATTTCTCTGGTGCAGAAATCTAAACAGATAAGTGTTATTTAATCATCATTGATAGTTGAGTGATTTCAAGAAAAAATATCTGAGATGGGATACAGCCCTTAATCTATGAAAATATTCATTGCAACATTCATCACGTACTGGTTGACACTTTATTTCATCAGATCAGATAGCTAAACTATCTGCAGTTCGGGCGACCCGTCTCCACCGCTGTGGTCCGAGCAATCAGAATACGCGGTGGCTACTTATCCGCAGAAAATCGTGTTCAGTGTCAGTTCTGATGCAAGCATATTCTTAGAATGTTGCTTATTCCTTATGTTTTCAAGTGGTTGTTGACAATAATAGTTTGCTATTGAACAATGACACCAGAGGAGCTCTACTCGATCATACACTTTATAGACACTCTCATTGACTCTGTTGTACCATTTATCTCATTTGGTTTGTGTTTACCCTTGACTATATTCAGTAGCTTTTTTAATCCATTGTGTTTCCCGTCTATTTATAATTTTATCGTAACATGGTTGCATGAAAACTCGGTCCGCCCTACCGATGTAATGCTGTTCATAATGATGATCTTGATGATGAGTTCATGGCAGGAATCAATGTATCTGACGAACGTCAGCGGCCAAACTGGCAACATTATTCAAATGAATCATGTGAAGGGTTTTCAGCTGATAACCTTGGCTTGATCATTTTGGGTTACATCGGAACGGGTTGTCGCAAACGGTGATATCTGAATTATTTGCTTTCCTGATCGAGCTGATTAGCTATGCTAGTCTTATCAACATTTTGTTGGAATGACCACAATGGAAATTTAACATTTCGAAATGCGGTGTAGAAAACTATTAATAAACTTCCGTTTATAGCTTCGAGTTCACTGTTCAAGCAATGGTTATCTATATGAGTGGCTCAAAAATATTGCCCAGAAAATTTTGAAGCAAAATATGATGTAGAATTCTAGATACTAACTCTAATAATGTCCACTGCTTTGGAGTTGTGATGTCAAAATGCATATCAGTGGACTAGTTTAAGAGAATAGAGCGCAGAAGCACCCTCCTAATCACTGGTGACGTCGAACAGCCGTAAACCGGTTGTATAGTGTAAGGGCTATTAATGTGAGCATCACCGGCCATGTTAGGACTTTATAACGGTTGACACAGAGTCACTCTGCGATTCCAAACCCTTTTGAACAGTGGCTTCAAAGCATAACTGTGTTTACTTCTTTTTCACTGTATCTAATCTCACAGAACCTAGTTTTTATTGTCGCTACCTAATGACGACAAATAACAGGAAACCGGTTGTTTAAGCGCCACAATCTATGTCTAAATCACTTTTATACCAACTAAAATTATTTTATCACATTAATTGACCCCGAAGTCCGTCAACCGATTTCGCATTTTCGGTTTTTTCATTTATATAAGATCAAATTCTGATAATTGTTCGCAGTTGGGTGTTTCAAGCATGTAAAGCACATTCAGTGAATGATGGGTTTCATGCATAATCATAATGTAATTAAATGAAGTAATTATGCTCCAATACCTACCCAGAAAGATAATCACACTAGTCAGATGACAGCAATGTTTGTGATATACCATCCACCGTTGTTGATTGTATTTGAGAATCAATTAAACGCCCCAGGCAGAGTGACGCGCAAAATCCTCAGGTATATCAGAACTCAACGAGGATTTGTTTACAAAAGCGGTACTGTATTGAGGCAATCAACATATAGTAAAAACATACCTCGATTATTGGGGTCAATGTCAAAAACAATATCGAACACGTGTCACGTTACGCACACGAGTCCAAACGGAAAATGGCGCAGAAAAATGGAGTCAAAATACTCAAAGAGAAAGAGTAAAACAAAATGCAGTAGGAAACAAGTAAATGGGACAATGTTTGGATTTCAAAATTGAAAAGAAATATAACAAATAGATGTTAGAAGGTGAAATTATCCAACACCGTTAATATAGCAGCTGAATTTTTAATTGAAGCCAGATTTAATAAATGAAAAGCATTCAAAACAGATTATAGGTTAACAAGTTGCGCTTGTATGCCACTGTTGGTTAAGGTTGGTACGACCAACCTGTTTAATCACATTAGCCCCCACTCATGTAGACTGGGTTTAAACCAATGACCATGAATAAAAATGCTCATTTGCATGCATGTCCATCACACACACCTCACGACCGGTTTCATGCTGTTTGTACTCATCGGTCTACATGAGTGGGGGCTCATGTGATTGAACAGGTTGGTCGTACCAACCTTACCCAACAGTGGCATACAAGCGCAACTTGTTTACCATTCTTCCTTTGTTTCAAGTGCATGCGGATCCTGATCCTACTGTCCCTACCTGATAAGTGCAAACAGCACGAAACCGGTCGTGGGGTGTGTGTGATGGAGATGCATGCAAATGAGCTTTTAGATTACAGGTTAGTTGTTTTCTCTCATTATGTGTGTATCAGTAAATTGAAATTCATCCACACTCGGTTACAAACCACATTTGTCGATGTAGATAATGAATACTCAATTGGTTTCATATGGGGATAAAGTAAAGTCCCATAATAAGTGAAGTTCAATTCCAGGATCTTTATGGAATATCGTTCAACACGCTAATGATTAATTTTTAATGAAAGCTTGAGTTCAACAAAACACCAACTATGTATCAGTAAATGTTGCAAAACGGCAAATCTGTTTTCAAAAATGGATGATAAACACGTGTCTTGAAAAATAAAAATCACCCTTATCAATGATACAAAAATTGTTAAACCAATTATCGAGCGGACTAGTATTTTCAACTCTCGATAATTCGCGTACTTATTAGTTGAGTGGGTGTTACACCGTTCTTGCATCATAATTTTTGCAATTACACCATCACAAATGAGGAATAATGATGCGAAGTTAGGATTTTTCACTACTAGACATAATGTGATATTTATATGGATCTGGTTTCGATCGAAGTAGCAAGTAAATTTCAAAAAGGAACGGTTAAAACGCATGCATAAAAACTACAATTCTTTCTACTAATGAGTAGCATAATTAATTTTTAAAATTAATATACAATCGCTGCTTTGAACACGATTTAGCATGATTAC